>CM049823.1:34949408-34959408 GCA_027422435.1 Schizopygopsis pylzovi | reverse complement strand
AGTTTTCTTGTAGCTTCGGTTGAAGCACTGATGTCACATGGATTATTTTAACGATCTCCTTGCTACATTTATGGACCTTGATCGTGTAAAGGCCTAAGTTTACTTCACTTTATACGCGTGCACGAAGGACAGCGTACAGTGAATTTCGTCATCGGAATAGTCCTGCAAGTCACACATGTGCATTTAACTCTCTTGCAGTAACTAGTTGATCCACAAGGTGGCAACCCTGCCGTGAAGGGTATCGATTCACAAGATAGCCGAAGAAAAACAGAACAAACCAGAATACGGGTTAGCTACAGCTACAATGGAGGCTAACATAGACCAGAGACTGTGCGAAGAGGTTAGAAAATATCACATTTGTACGACTGTAGCATGACAGAACACAGGCGAGAGATTGTGGCACCGTTAGATCAGGAGAGGTTTTGCAACTTGGCACAAAGCGCGTGCGTCGAACACCTGTGCACGCGTCTAATAAAGCATACTTTGGTCTTTAGCATCCTTGCTGTCTTTGGAGAGTCAGAGAGCTCTTGGATTTCATCAAAAATATGTGTTCTGAAGATGAACGAAGGTCTTAACGGGTTTCTATCGACATGAGGGAGAGTAATTACTGACGATCCCTTTAATCCTCTTATCGGCAAGCCATATCGGCATCGCTTTTAATATCTGACCAATGCCGATATTTACATTTAAAGCCATTATCGTCCGATAACGCTCCGATAATATTGTGCATCCCTGAAAGCACCCGAAGTGAAATCAGCACCTTGATGCACAGAGACTGATGACAGCGCAGCAGCTGAAGGAGCTCAGCCTCATCCGTCTCCAGCAGCATCTCCGTGATCTGATTGGCCAGCGGCCCGACCGCGTCCTGCACCAATGGGAAGAGACGGAGACCTGCGGATCAAACGGCATCAGACGAGCGCTTGACCACATCAACCGGACACAACGACACAGGAGAGAACTTGCCCAGCGTCTGCTTGTGGTCTTCTGCTGAGCTGGACACGGATGAGCTCGGCGTCTCCTGGACCTGCGCAAGAACACACA
Source organism: Schizopygopsis pylzovi (assembly GCA_027422435.1). Classification (NCBI taxonomy): domain Eukaryota; kingdom Metazoa; phylum Chordata; class Actinopteri; order Cypriniformes; family Cyprinidae; genus Schizopygopsis; species Schizopygopsis pylzovi. The sequence continues at coordinate 34,958,367 of CM049823.1, read as the reverse complement.
CCGAACCGTCACAGCACAGTAATACAGTAATAAACCAATAAATACATTCCACCATGTGCATCAAAAAAGCCCTGTGACTAATCAGTGGACATCTATATGTAGTTATGATCGTTCTGAAATGCGTTCCCAAACAGCAGCATCCGCCTCCGAAAGCTATATGAGTGGCTTCGTCTGGCGCAAGTACATTTCCCGTAATTAAATGATCCTGTATGTAAATGATTATATTAAGTGGCTTAGCTAGTGCAAGTGATACTTAGCTAGTGCCAGTTTATCAGCAAGTGCCGGTTTAGTTCTGTCCGAGTCGTTGAATGGAAACGGTGCTAATGTTTAATGTGATAATCCAGTAGTGCGGTGGGTTGGATGGGAATCTCTGGATGGACACACAGCTGGGGGGGGGATCGGTGAGAGACGTGCACCTGTTGAACAGCCCACTGCTGCTGCGGGTCACTCGTGAACTCGGGAGGATCGGGAACTTCAGGAGCGTAGATCGGTGACCACAGACTGGGATCCACTGCGAGAGAGAGAGAGAGAGAGAGAGAGTAGAGAGTGAGAGAGAGAGAGAGAGAGAGAAGAAGAGAGAGAGAGAGAGAGCAGAGAGAGAGATAGAGCAGCAGAGAGAGAGAGAGACAGAGAAGAGAGAGAGAGCGAGAGAGTGGAGAGAGAGAGAAGAGAGAGAGAGAGATGAGAGAGAGAGAGGAGAGAGAGAGAGTAGAGGAGAGAGAGAGAGAGAGGAGAGGAGAGAAGAGGAGAGAGAGAGAGAGAGGATAGAGCGAGAGAGAGAGAGAGAGAGACGAAGAGAGGTGAGAGAGAGAGGGAGAGAGAGAGAGAGAGAGAGAGAGAGAGAGAGAGGAGAGAGAGGAAGAGAGAGAGAGAGAGAGAGAGAGAGAAGAGCGAGAGAGAGAAGAAGAGAGAGAGAAGAGAGAGAGAGAGAGAGAGAAAGAGAGAGAGAGAGGAGAGAGAGAGAGAGAGAGAGAGAGAGAGAAGAGAGAGGAGAGAGAGTAGGAGAGAGAGAGAGAGAAGAGAGAGAGAGAGAGAGAGAGAGGAGAGAGAGAGAGAGAGAGAGAGAGAGAGAGAGAGAGAGAGAGAGAGAGAGAGAGAGAGATGAGAAACAAACGCTCTCGATGACACGGCACACACTTGGGGTTTTAAAACATGCTTTATTTTTCATTTTTTTTTTTTTTTACATTTCACATTTTTACGATTTAATACATTTTCAGATATATTTTATTTTAACTTTTAATTTTGAAATTATTTACATTTCTCATTTTCATCAAATTACAATGTTTTTATTGAAAGCTGAGAGATTTCTGTCCCATTCTTTAATAGTCCAGGTAACCAAAGCTTAAAAAATATAATGCAAATCCATATGAACTGAAGATGAATTATGGTTTTTAATAACAGGAGAGTGATTAAAAGACGTCAAAATTGTCATTTTGAGGTGTACTGTCCCTTTAAATATTAATGTGTTTTTTCTTTAATTCATAAAATGTATGCATGTTCTACTTTTTCTCTTAATTTTAAAATGATTTTAATTTCACATTTTTATTATTTAATTTTAGAATGCATTTTATTTAGACATATTTATTTTAATTTCATGTTTGTGTGATTTAATTTGTAATATTTTTTATTTAATGAAATGTTCATGTTTTATTTTGATTGTTTTAATTTAAAAATAATTATTTTACTTCAACATTTGTATTATTTGATTAAGTTTAAGTCACCTTTATTTATATAGTTTAGTAGGTGTTTTATTTTGGCTGTATTCATTTTAAAATTGTTTGTAATTTTACATTGTTATGATTGAATTTAAATTGGATTAATTTAAGATTTTAGATTTTATTAAAAACAATTAAATGTGCTCTTTTGTTGGTTTTGATTGCTTCTATTGTCCTCATTTGTAAGTCGTTTTGGATAAAAGCATCTGCTAAACGACTAAATGTAAATGTGACATTTTTACAATGTCATAAATTTTAGTGTTTTAGTTTTATTGTTTGTCTTTAGAAATGATTTCCTTGTTTATTTATTTAATTTACATGAATTACAGAAAAAAAACATTATTTAAAGGGACAGTACAACCCAATTTTGCCATCATTTAATCACTCTTCTGTTATTCAAACCCATAATTCATCTTAAATTCATATGGATTTGCATAATATTTGTAAAGTTTTGGTTACCTGGACTTTGAAAGAAGGGACAGAAATGTCACTAAAAACATCTTAATTTGTGTTTGGACAATCACCCAAAGTGTTTCGTGGTGAACTATCGCTTTAAGAAGCTCCGCTCACCCTGAGAGCTGTGCTGAGGCTGCGTGAGGCTGTATGAAGAGAGATCCTGCACCTGTGAAATAATACCACAGCTCATCACCTGTGGGTCAGTCTGGGGATGACCAGAGAGCGGGGTGTGAATCTGGACCTGCTGCTGGTGTCTCATCATGTGCTGGTGGATGAGCAGATCCTGGCGCTCCTTCTTCCTCTGGGCCAGAGCCACATACACGGGCTTGGACTCCATGATACGACAGTTCATCTCAGTGATGGCTCTGGTGGCTTCTTCAGGAGACGAGAAGCAGACGAACCCGAAGCCTCGGCTGCGGCCGCCGTCTGTCATCACCTGAACGGGGAAACAAGCTCTGGATCTTCTGGGATACAATTACATATTGACACAACTTATGAAGCATGACAAACAATGTCAGACTCATTTGTACCTTAGCGCTGGTGATGTTCCCGTACGGAGAGAACTCTCTGAGCAGCCGCTCGCTGTCCACGCTGTCGCTCAGATTCTTCACGTACAGATTCACGCCCTGTCAGGACGATCAAAACGTGTTCACAAGAGCGATAACCATAACTATAATGATAACCATAACAGTAACTACAATGATAACTTTCAATAGAACTATAACAATTAATATAACTATAACAAAAACTATAACAATAACTGTAATAACTATAATAGTAACTATAACTATAACAAAAACTATAACAATAACTGTAATAACTATAATAGTAACTATAACTATAACAAAAACTATAACCATAACTGTAATAACTATAATAGTAACTATAACTATAACAAAAACTATAACGATAACTGTAATAACTATAATAGTAACTATAACTATAACAAAAACTATAATGATAAGTGTAATAACTATAATAGTAACTATAACTATAACAAAAACTATAACAATAACTGTAATAACTATAATATTAACTATAGATAACTACAGATAACTAGTAACCATAACGATCACTATAGCAATAACTATAACAATGAGTATACCACCAATAACTAAAATAATAACCATAACGATAACTAACAATAACTTCAGCGATAACTATAACAATAACTTTAATAATTAATATAACAATAACTAAAACAACTTCAGCGATAACAATAACGATAACTATAGCAATAACTAAAACAATAACCATAACGATAACTAATAATAACTTCAACTCCAAACAGTTTTTCTAAATTAACTTAATAAAAAAACGAATACGAAATATAACTACTTTAGCCATTACAACAATAACTGAACATCTTAATAGCTGAAACATACGTTTTGGAAATATTTAATTTTAAAACTTAACAATATAATCTTATATATGCATTACTCAACGGTGAACTCTGTACCTCTGAACTGATGCTGTAGTTTGAGGAATTATTACTTATTGTATATTTATATCTAATTTCTTATATATGTTCTCCCGGTGAACTCTGACCTCTGACCTCCCATTTGTAGTTCTGAGGAGTGTCTGATACCTGCCAGCGCATGCTGCGCTCCTGCTGGATCTGCTCAAAGCGTCGCTTCAGCTCGGCCTGTCGCTCTCGTCTCTTCTGAGCGCGGCCCACAAACACCTTTCTGCCGCTCAGATCCGTCCGGTTCAGCTCCTCCACCGCCTTCCGGTTACAGCACACAACATACTCAACTAGGCAGGTTTAGCCATCATTTCATTTCTTACATCTAGACATATAGTGGCTTTTATCTTAACGAGGAGCAATCAAAACGCTCATCTTCACTCTGTCACTTCACACTAACAATTCAACAAGAATAATGACCTTTAACCTGCATCAAAGACCATAAACATGACTGGAAAACTTCATTTACATCTTCTATATTCATACGGCATTATATCTCACTTTAGACCTGCGAGACACTGCAGGTGAATAGAGTTAAAAAACAACTAATAGTTATCGCCTTACTGACCCGGCTGATTGATTACATTCATAACGCCAAAAAATTACGTTTTCTAAAAAGTTAGGTTTAAATATGCAAATTAGGCATTATTTAATTAAACATGCGCTAATTTGCATGAAGTCAGTTTTAAAATTCTTGTTTAATTTTTTTGACATATTTCACTCTAATATGTAAAAAAAAATTAAACAAGATTTTTTTTTTTTTACAGAGGGATCTCATTTTGTCATAATTCAGAAAACAATATATTTTCACAATTTTGGGTGGATTATGTTTTATATAATCAAGCAAATTATATATGAACAAATCCCTCTGGATATATACAAGAAATAGGCTTCCATAAATACAATCTTAGATTTTGAATATTTTTTTTGTTGTAATAAATAATTATATTTATATCATACATTTTCATAGTAAAATTATTATATATTTTTTTTACAAAAAAATAAATAAATAAATAAATAAATAATATACATATAGTACAAAAAGCTAATCATTGAATGACAAAAAAAATGATAAAGGTTTTACTTAAACCTTAAAATTAAATTGAAAACTGTAAATATATAAAATAAAAAATTATTGAACATATAAATATTAATTTAAATATTTTGTATTAATTAAAAAAACTCGATAATACTAAAATAATACTGCATATTATGCACTCAAGCTTTCCTTACATAGTGAAAGGAAAATTTCCCAAAATTCATCGTATTATAAGTATATAATATTTTTTGACCCTGGAGCACAGACGCAGTCATAACCAGCGCAGCTATATTTGTAGAAATAGACAACAATATATTGTATGGATCAAAATTATACATTTATATTTTATGTCAAAAATCATTAGATATTAAGATCATGTTTCATGAAGATATTTGTACCGTAAATATATCAAAACTTAATTATTTATTAGTAATATGCATTGCTAAGAACAACTTTAAAGATGATTTTCTCAATATTTAGATGTTTTTGCACCCTCAGATTCCAGATTATCAAATATTGTCCTATCATAACAAACCATACATCAATGGAAATATGATTTATTCAGCTTTCAGATGATGTAGAAATCTCAATTTCGAAAAAATGACACTTAAGCCTGGTTTTGTGCTCCAGGGTCACATATAGCACTATATTTGGGATGCAACATATGAGACACATTTGGATTAATATCCACAAAAAAAAAGATTTTTCTCAATATTTAAAAGCTGTAAAATACTGCCTAGTATCGTTAGATGCTCATCATATCCCCCAGTCGTGTACAGACCCCTCTTTCATGCAGAAACACACACTTCACCTTCATCACTCACCCGTTTGGCATCGCTGTGATTCTCAAAGCTGGCGAAACCGAAGCCTCTGGAGTTCCTCTTCTCATCCGTCATGACCCGAACGCTCAGAGTCGGGCCTCGCATGCAAACGACAGACGCGATAAAACAAGAGCCAAACCCTTCATTCCAACCACATCCACAGAACACTGAAACACTCACCGAATTGACTGAATATCTCCGTCAGCATCTCGTCGTCCACATCCGGCCCAAAGTTCTTGATGAAAATGTTCGTGAACTCTTTGTTTCTCGCCTGCATTTCAGCCTCGCGCTCCTTTTGAGACTTGAAGTGTCCCACGAACCTGGAAGATGCAACATGTGACACTTACAAAGCACTACTCTGGCCTTTAAACACGTACGCCAGTTTGTTTCTTCATGGGAACAGATTTTTCCTCTGCAGTGAGTGAATGGGTGCCGTCAGAATGAGAGTCTGATAAAAACATCACAGCACTCCAGTCCATCAGTTAACATCTGGAGAAGACAAAATCTGAAACAAATCCTATTTTTTGACTAAAATAAGAGTCCATAATAACTCAATGGATGCACTGCAGTGAATGGGTGCCGTCAGAATGAGAGTCTGATAAAAAGATCACAGCACTCCAGTCCATCAGTTAACATCTGGAGAAGACTAAAGCTGAAACAAATCCTATTTTTTGACTAAAATAAGAGTCCATAATAACTCAATTGATGCACTGCAGTGAATGGGTGCCGTCAGAACGAGAGTCTGATAAACACATCACAGCACTCCAGTTCATCAGTTAACATCTGGAGAAGACAAAATCTGAAACAAATCCTATTTTTTGACTAAAATAAGAGTTCATAATAACTCAATAGATGCACTGCAGTGAATGGGTGCCGTCAGAAAGAGAGTCTGATAAAAACATCACCACTCCAGTCCATCAGTTAACATCTGGAGAAGACAAAATCTGAAACAAATCCTATTTTTTGACTAAAATAAGAGTTCATAATAACTCAATAGATGCACTGCAGTGAATGGGTGCCGTCAGAACGAGAGTCTGATAAAAACATAACAGCACTCCAGTCCATCAGTTAACATCTGGAGAAGACAAAAGCTGAAACAAATCCTATTTTTTGACTAAAATAAGAGTTCATAATAACTCAATAGATGCACTGCAGTGAATGGGTGCCGTCAGAACAAGAGTCTGATAAAAACATAACAGCACTCCAGTCATCGGTTAACATCTGGAGAAGACAAAAGATGAAACAAATCATATTTTTTTACTAAAATAAAATGACTCTCGTTCTGACGGCACCCATTCACTGCAGTGCATCCATTGCTGCGAGAGACATTCCTCCAAACCTGATGAAGAAACGAACTCAACTCACACTTTCTGCTCGTTGATCAACATGCCGTTCAGTTTCTCGATGGCTCTTCCAGCAGCGTCATGCGTCTCAAAGTGTACGAACCCAAAGCCCTTCGACCCGTTTTCATCACAAACCACCTCCACAGAAGAAACAAACGCGCTTCAGCGTCTCCTGCACTCGATCTAATGCTGTCTAACCGAGCAGAAGGTGTCTTACTTTACAGGATAAGATGCTTCCGAAGGAGGAGAAGATGTCGTACAGGCCCTCGCTGTCGAGGGACTTCTCCAGGTTCTTGATGAAGACGTTTCCGACGCCGCTCTTCCTCAGCGAAGGGTCTCGCTGGGACCACATCAGACGCATGGGCTTCCCCTGCATCAGGTCAAAGTTCATGGTGTCCAAGGCCCGCTCGGCTGGAACCAACACATCACAATATCAACATCTTGACTCACGTTAAATACAGATGGTGAGTATATGATTTTTGTTTATTGATTCCTTCTAAACCTCCAATCAGCAGCAAGCTCCAATTATCACACGATTGAACAGAACAAGCACACTTTGACTAAACTTCACTGGATTGAATTTTAATTAATTTTTTAATTTTAATAACACTGTTTATGTCCTGAGCTTGACACACAATATATATCTTCATAACGCATTGCTTATGTTCTGAACCTGAAGAGAAACATAAACATTTATAATATTTCTTAGTTAATGGATCGTTTTAAGCTCCTTAAAATACACAATATATTTGTTTTACACATATTTTTTTAAAGAAACAAATATTTTTTTTCTTCTTCTATGCAGTAATTTCATTATTTTTTATAATTTTTTAAATAATATTTTTTTTAATAAATAAGAATTTAATACTTTTTTTAAATAATATTTTTTTTAATAAATAAGAATTTAATATTTTTTTTATTATTTTTTAAAATAATTATTTTTTTTAAATAATATTATTTTTTAATAAATAAGAATTTAATATTTTTTTAAGGTAAGTGTTTGCAATCAATTTATTTTAGCTGCATTTAAATAAACTAATTTAGTTGACTTTCAACATACATATATATATTTTTTTTTTATTAAGTGCAGCTAAAATTAATTGTTTGCAATCACCTTAAAAACAAATAGTATTATTGTTTTCAGTGAATAAGTATTAAAATGTGACAGGTTTAATTATAGGCATATTTTGACCCAGGTATGTTAAAAGTACTTTTGTCAAATGTTCTCAATTTTTAAATTTTGAAAAAGTGATTTTTTTCACATTCACTCATTAAAGATCGATCGCTGCTTAGATACAGTGTTGTTTTAGTCGAAAGTATGAAGTGTGAATATGACAAAAGCACAGATTGGTCGTCGGTTATTAATGATAATGTTTACCGTCAGCGGCTCGCTCGAAGTTGACGTACGCGTACCCGAGCGAGCGGCACGTGAGTCGGTCTCTGCAGACCCGGATGGACTGAACCGAACCCAGCGACCGGAACCTCGCGAACAGCATGGCTTCAGTCACGTCCGCCTCCAGATCGCCCACGTACAGCGAGCTGCTCGCCTTCATCTTCATCTTCATCACGGACAGAACTCGGAGCTCAGAGAAACGCTCGGGTCAACGAATCGGGTTTAAAAGATTCGGTCAGATCGAAAACAAACATTCCGGTTATCATCATCATCATCATCATCATCATCATCGCCGCACGCTACAGTTTAAATGACAATATCACATCTGTGTACTGCACATATTATAATATTACAATGTACTAGAAATAAACATTATTGTGTTGTTTCTTATGGACGCGACTTTTGTTGAGACTAATTTTGTCTAATTCCACCGAATAATAAATGTCAAATGTTAATTTTAAGTTATCTATTTATTTAAGGACTCGTTTTTAGTGGTTGAAAGATTTATAAGCCACCTTTTAAACTTATTGAGAGATTCAGATGTTTTTTTAAACCTAGTTTTTCCTTCAGGGTAACTTTATTTATTTACACACGCACCACGCACACTCTCCTCCTCACTCCTCACTCTACACACACACACACAGCACACACACTCACTCACACACACACACACACTCACACATCTACACACACACACACACACACGCACACACACACATCACTCACA
>CM049823.1:34929408-34946908 GCA_027422435.1 Schizopygopsis pylzovi | reverse complement strand
TGTTCTTGTAGGCAGGGAAGGTTATCCTCTGTTTTCAGGCAGGGAAGGTTGGCATTACGTGCTAATTTTTGGTTTATCCTCTGTTCTTTCAGGCAGGGAAGATTTAGCATTACGTGCTAATATTTGTTATCCTCTGTTTTGGCAGGGAAGAATTGGTTATCCTCTGTTCATGCAGGGAAGATTAGCGTAAAGTGCTAGTGAATTGTGTTATCCTCTGCTTTGCCAGGGAAGGTTAACAATAGTTGATCTGTGTTAACAAGTGTACCCTCTGTTGATCAGAGAAGTTTTAGTGTTTTGATTGTGTGATAACAAAGAAACTCACAAAATGTTTAGAAAGAATGCTAGACTGATCCCCACAACTGAAAAAGGTGGTCTAGCGACTCCTTTGTGGTCAGATAGCGAATTCAAATCACTTTTAGGAGTGCAAATGAACATAATAGTCACTGAGAAAGTTAGACAAGAACTAACTCAGAAATATGAGATCCATCCAGACAAGACTTGGTCTGTAGATGAGTGTAAAAAGGTACTGGGAGCATGTATTCGCAAGAACAATGTGAAAGGCATTATCTGCTGCCACAGAGAATTTGGTTTAGCGCTCGCCACACAACAGTCTCAGCGTAACTCAGAGCTAGAGAAACAGAACAATGAACTCCGTGCTAGAATATACACTTTGACCAAGAAATTGAACCTCAAGAAAGAGGCAAAAACTGATGTGGAAGTAAGTCAGCCTGATAACATTTACCCTGATTTACAAGCGTTTTTTGAAACAGATGTAGCTCTCCAATCAGTAACTGATGTGCCTGTAAATTCCTTCAATGTGTGTGGTGCGAGGAGGAGATCTCAGGGGATTGAGGAAACTGATAGTGTTCCTCTCAATTCTTCTGTGGTGCAAATACAAACTGTTGCCAAAGCTTTAGGTCCTAAAGATATAGAGAGACTATCTCAAAGTTTACCAGCAGCACGCACACATTTTTCTGAATTTAGAAGAACATTGATCAGTAAAATGCGTCTTTATGACATGTCGTTGACAGAAGTCACGCAGCTGATGTCACAAATACTAACTGAATCTGAATTCAACAGTTTTGAATCTGCTGTCACTTCTGAACTGCGAAATGCCAGTAAGGGTGTTTTAAGAGAAGGTATTTTGAAAATCCTAAAGAATATCTTAGGACCCAAAATAGATTGGTCTAGAATTACTACCTGTGTGCAAAGGAAAGAAGAAACTGTGAGTGAATATACTGAGAGATTTTGTCAGTCAGCTGTAATCTACAGTGGAATTGTTGATGACTCTGAAAGTGTGCTAGATGACAAGGGACCCTTGGTTCGTATCTGGTCAGATGGCCTTGTAGCCGAATACAGAAAAGCTTTACCATTCTTAGATCTAACTTGGTCTAACAGAACTCTCAGAAGTAACCTAGACAGGTTAACTACATGGGAAAGAGATGCTGATGTCAAATCAAAAGTAAGAGTAGCAGCAGCTACGTTTAACACAACGAAACAAGACAATAGATGGTCTAAAAGAGAAAGCAAATGCAAATACTGTAAAAAATTAGGACATTGGGAGAAAGAGTGTAGGAAGAAGTTGCAAGATAGGAAAAGAAATGCTATGCATAATTCTGCTCCTTCTCAGCCTGCACACAACCCTGAAGTAGTTCCGCCAGTGACCACTGAAACTCTAGGACAGTTAGTTCAGGCTCTTCTAAGAGCACAACAAGACCAGGAAAAAAACTAATTATTGGGGCTGTGAGTAGCTACCTTTCCCCTGTAATCCAACACAATGATCAAAGAATTTTTGTGAAAGGTAGCATAAAAGAGAAAGAGATTGATTTTTTGCTTGATACAGGTGCAGAAATTACAGTAATTCCTACAAAATTGGCACAAGGTTTAAACATCCCATACAAGAAAACCAAACTTTGTTTAACTGGTGTAATAGGTGAAGATTCTGTTTTGTATGAAACTCCGCCCATAGAGGTACAATTTGGCCCAAAAACTCTGACTACAAAATTGCTATGCGCTCCATTAAATACAGGTGCAATTTTAGGCATGGATCTTCTGAGACAAATAAATCTAACTTTAGACATGTCCTCAGAATCTACTAGCATAAAAATTTCCTCAGCACAGATTTCTACCAATAATGCAACTCCTCCCGAGTATGCTTTCTTACAGAATCATCCAATTTGGGCTAAAGACAAGGATGATTGTGGGTTGTTGACAGGTGTAGAACCAGTTAAATTGACAGGAACTCCACCTCCGGTCACCAAACAATATCCGATTAATAAGGAAGCTATACAGGGAATCAAACTTATTGTAGAAAATTTGCTGATGCAAGGAGTGCTAGTTAAAACCAACAGTCCATGTAATTCACCCATATGGCCCATCAAGAAATCTAATGGGACATGGAGACTTACAATAGACTACAGAGTAGCCAATAAACATATTGAAAAAATCACCCCCCTAGTGGCAGATCCATCTACAATTTGTAATGGCTTACCATTAGATTGTAAGGTTTTTTCAGTAATTGATATGTCTAATGGATTCTTTTCTGTACCGTTGCACTCTGACAGCCAGCCATGGTTAGCTTTCACAGTTGACTATGAACAATACCAGTGGACACGATTGCCACAGGGATTTCAAAACTCCCCAACCATATATCATCAGGCTGTCAGACGTGATTTGTGTGACCCAGAATGTCCGGTAAAACAGTCCACTATGATCCAATATGTCGATGATATTTTGATTGCCTCAACAGATCATGAGGTACATCAAACTGAATTGGCATCATTGTTGGACTATTTGCATAAAAAAGGACACAAATGCAGCTTTCACAAAGCTCAAATCGCTAAAAAGCAAGTCACATTTCTGGGTCAAACAATTGGTGCAGGAAATAGATCCATTACACAGGATCGAGCGGTTTCAGTCAAAGCCATACCTCCGCCTAATACCATTAAAACACTCCGCTCATTTTTAGGAACAACAGGTTATTGTAGACCTTGGATTGAAGACTATGCCTCGATTGCTCAGCCTCTCTATGATTTGTTGAAAGGCCATGGTAAAGATTCAGATACTGTTTGTATGGAAGAACTTCATCTCAAAGCTTTTAATGATTTGAAGAGAGCACTATGTCAAGCACCAGCATTAGGAATTGCCCAATCTGATAGACCCTTTGTGCTTTATGTCCATGAACACTTAGGCTTTATGACTGCATGTCTAATGCAAGATCATGGGGGCAGCTTACGCCCAATTCATTACTATTCCGGTAAACTTGACATAGTTGCTCAAGGTATGGGCCCATGCCTCAGAGCAGTACAGGCAGTTCATCTAGCGCTTCAGGCTTCATCAGGAATGGTGTTAGGTCAGACTGTAAACGTAAAATGCCCTCACGCAGTGTCCGCACTAATGAATCAAGCAAAAGTCACTTCTGTCACCTCCTCCCGTTGGGGAAATTGGTTAGCAACTCTCACAGCCCCGAATATTGTTATACAGCGTGCACCAGTCACGAACCCATCCTCATGTATGATGTCTGCAATGACTGAATTTGTGTTAGAGGATGAAGGCGAAATGACTCATGATTGTGTTACGCTTACATATGCAGCGACAAGTGAAATAGCAGAAACTCCCATAGAGAACGCAGAATTGGAGTTGTTTGTTGATGGTTCAGCTCAAGTTATTGAAGGTAACAGACGAGCAGGATATGCAGTAACTTCCACCACTGAAGTAGTTGCTTCAGGTCGTCTTTCAGATCATTTTTCAGCTCAAGCTGCAGAACTAGTAGCCTTAACTAGAGCATGCACGCTAGCTTCAGGATCGGTTGCAAATATCTACACAGATTCCAGGTATGCTTTTGGGGTAATTCATGATTTTGGTGTCATTTGGCAAACCAGAAAATTTCTAACTTCTGCTGGATCCCCCATTAAGCATGCTGGATTAGTGAAAGATTTAATGTTTGCCATGAAACTCCCAAAGAAATTAGCAGTGATCAAAGTGAAAGCACATCTCACAACTAATACTATGGAAGCTAAAGGTAATGCTCTTGCTGATGTAGCGGCTAAACAGGCTTGTTTCTATGCAACTGTACAAGTGTGTTCAGGTAGTACAGCACAGAAGATAATTCTACCTCCTGAATCAATCGTTGATCTGTATAAAGACGTTCCTCTATATGAAGCATGGACATGGTTAGACAAAGGAGCCACTGTGGATTCATCCGGCTGCTGGACCAAAGGGGGAAAGTATGTTGCTCCCGAATCACTGTTGCCATATTTGGCTCAACAAATACACAGTTTGGGTCATAGTGGTCCAGCAACGATGAATCACAGGTTCTCAAATCAATGGTGGAATCCAAAATTCAGAAACGCAGCCACTGAAACAGTCAAGAGATGTGTTACATGTCAGAAAAATAATGATGTACCAGCAACCATTACACCAGCAGCACATACCCCAGCTCCACCAGGGCCATTTCGTCACCTGCAAGTTGATTACATATCGTTGCCCCCTTGTAAAGGAAAAACTGACGTTTTGGTAGTAATAGACAAGTTCTCAAGATGGGTAGAAGCTTATCCAACAGGGCGTGCTACAGCTGCACATACTGCTAAATGTCTTGTCACTGATTTCATTCCCAGATGGGGATTACCAGATTGCATTGACTCAGATCAAGGTACCCACTTCACAGGACAGGTAGTCAAGGAAGTGTCTAGAATGTTGAAGATTAAGTGGAACCTTCACTGCCCCTATAGGCCACAAGCATCAGGACAGGTTGAACGATCAAACAGAACAATCAAAACCAGGCTAAGCAAAATGCATCAGGAAGGAGTACCATGGGTTGAAGCACTGCCCGCAGTACTGTGTAGTATGAGAGCATCACCTAACAGATCAGTAGGACTGAGCCCTCATGAGATTATTACTGGACGCCCAATGCAGATGCCAGGTGTGATTGATCTTAGAAATGCTGATGTGCACATTGCTTCAGATGCCCTGATCGCTTACTGTGAAAACCTCACAAAGGCAGTGCAGAGTGCCAAAGAGAGAGTTGAGTCGTGTTGGCAGACTCCACCAGAAGGTGGACACACAATCGTCCCGGGTCAATGGGTCATGATAAAGACATTCAAAAACAAGCCATTAGAGCCTAAGTGGTACGGACCACATCAAGTGATGTTGATTACAGCAGCTGCAGTATTGTGTCAGGGAAGGAAAACTTGGACTCATGTGTCACATATTAAGGTTGTTCCTCCCCCTGCAGGGATAGGATAGGGCAGACACAAGAACCAGTGAGGAGCCCAGGGAAGAACCGAAAGCAACAGGCTTCGGGGGCCAACCCTGAGGTGAAGATTTCCTCATAGGCCTTTCCCCTCCATTAGTCCATCCTTTCCTCACTGTTCTTTAGGTGTCGCAGGAATTGAGAAATAGGGAAAGAAGGAACAACCATAGCAGACTATATTTTGAACAGAGGATACAACCCTAATGTATGCAGACTCTACAAATACTGCTCTGTGCCGTTAGTTCTCTCTTGTTTGTGTTTCTTTCTTCCTCTGTGCAGATACCATTTGATGGCTGTCCTGAGATCCATATGCACCACCCTTCTCACCTGCGGATAAAGCCACAACCTCTAGAAAACAACTAGACCCATCGCCGAGCCAACTATCACACAAGAAAAAGAAAAAAAAAATACACAACGCAGAGACTCACATACGGGAACTTCAGTCATCCATCAACATGATCAAGATTTTCGTACTATTAACCATCATGGACATCACGCAAAGTGTAGACCCCAGAAACAACATATTCGTAGAGCTGATGAATATGTCAAGAAATGCCTTGTTTGCTGGAAAGAATGTTTGCATGCCGCACGCACCTTCAGTAGGAGCAGGAATCCCATGGGTGGCACACCCTATCTCCAAATGTGACACGTGTACCTTATTCGATCATCATACCAGTGGATTACACAACAAGGATACATGTCACAACGTAACAATTCCTCCAGCTTCGTCGTGTTGCATTCCTGGACTACCATCCTGCAACCTAACTTCAGCTACTCCCATCATGACAGATCTACTCATGCCAAGGATGTTCTATTGGTGCATGGAAAATCATGCTCCAGCATCGACTACACTGGGTGAAATTCCTCGTGAACGTTGCAGCTTTGTGATTGAAAGAAGAACCGAATTCGATGTGTACGTTACTACATCAGATACGAAAGAGGAGAATGATTTAAAAGAGTGTCTCTACGGGAACCCATCCCTACCGAAACTTTTTGCCATAAATCAGTGGTGTATGATTCCTCCACCGACTGGCACTTTGTGGTTATGTGGGACTTCTGTCTACAGCATCCTATCCAGCCAATTCAATGGCAGGTGCACCCTGGTTTATGTCCTACCAGCCATCAGAGAAAATACACACTCCACCTCAAGTTCTCCACATCTACAAAATTCAGCTTCTACCAACAAAGATGGCTGCATTCCAGGACTCACTTGTGTACAAACGTGGTGGTCAAGAACTCTTGGAGCATTAATCCCATCGTATGGTGTCATGCAGGCTCTCGATCAAGTCAGAAGCCTGTCGGATTCTGTACAGAAATTGGCCAATGATACGGTTTTGGCCCTGGGCAACATCAAGGACACTCTTGCCTCGCACAAGATGATGATCTTACAGAACAGAGTGGCCTTGGATTACATTCTTGCAACACAAGGGGGAGCCTGTACCATTATCGGTCCTGAATGCTGCACCGGGTTAATGGATCCAACAGAGAACTTGAACAAAATCCAACAAGACATTCTTGGTCTTTCAGAAAAATTACGCCAGATGACTGAAGATAATTCTTCATGGTTCGGAAACTTGTTAGGTAAACCCTGGCTGTGGATCAAGGAAATAGCAATTCTGCTGTTGTTTCTCCTACTTGCGTACTATCTATGCATCCACAGTATCAAGTGTTTCTGTCAGCAAATGACGCCCGCCTCTCACAAGGAAATGACAGTTCCAACCAGAAAAGATTATTACCCGTAAAATCTTCACGGACCCTAATTGCATGTTTTGTTTCTGTGTCAGCATGCAATTACATATAAGCAACACAGAACATGTACTATGTGCCTGTAACAGATTATAAGTTACAAGAATTAACTTTTAAGTGTCTAAATTTGTATTTTTGTGAGAGTTATTAGAACTCTCAAAGAGGGGATTGAAGGATTACAAATTTTATTTTAAATGTTTAATTTAGATACACTTCCTGACTAAAGAAAGTGTCAGGAAATACAGATGTTTGAGAGCGTTTCCTGACCATTTGAGCTCGAGACAACGGTGCCTTTTGTCTCTTATGTTAATGGTAAGATCAAGGAGTCAGATTCAACCTTTGTTAGGTTTATTGGACCACGGGAAGGTTCCTGTAATTAACTAACGCCTCCCTCAGATGTTTGCTTTGTTTGATGTTTGTCTCCACCTCTAAGAATCCCTCCTCCAAAAATACCTATAAGATACCCTGTAAAAATGACTTAAAGGAGATTTCGATGACTGCAGTTACCATCAACATGTCATAGAATAAAGAAATTCTGCTGACAATCCAATCCGAAATTCTCCTGGTCTTCTCTTCTGAGTTTTCTACTTTAGAAGAACAGAGTTTTCAACACTATGGATCCAATATGTTTTTCCACACATGTGCGGTGTAAACCGGTTCTGTATAGTCTTCTTCACAGCTGTAAATCCAGCAAACAACATTCTCTTTTGCATTGAACTTATACAGAGACCAGAATCATCACAAACTTGGGTTAACGGACCAATAGTAAGGATGATAGAACCAGGTTTACATGCGTCCATAGAGTACTAGTGACGATAGGACATCGCAGAACATATGAAGAAAAGTACCTGATGATGCAGTATTACATATATGGCAGTTCAAATTGGGTTGCGGTTTCATTTTGAATCTTTTGTAAGGAGTATTGTTTGCTCTATGAATGACTTTGAAGTGAATAAGACGATGAGACACATGTGTAGATGTTAAGCTGAGATTAGACCACGCTCTCTCCCAGTCCACAGATAAATGAAGGCCAGATAGTTCCCTATTCCTAAAGGAGCTTTTCTTGAAGTTAATGTTTTAAACACGCATGTTCACGGGTCTCTGATGTGGGTTAATGCTCACATGACATCAGGGTTATTATCGTCAACCAAAACCATAAAAACAAACACCATCTGAATTAAAGAAAATATATATATATAAAAAATCAGCGAGTTGCAAAGGCAAAATGTAAAAAAAAAAAAATTACTAAAACTTTTAAATTTAAACAAAAACAGAAAATTATTATTATAAATATTAATATTATATTTAATACTAATTAATATTAAGATTTTGACTTAACGTACTAAAATAACTACAAGTTAAATAAATGAAAAAACTATATAGATATAAAAAAATAATTAAAATGACTAATTTATAATAAAATCTAAAAGGGGAGAAAATAAAAACAAATTCAAAATATGTAAAAATAACTAATAGTATTTTTTAATAACACTACAGCAACACTGCATGGCATGCAAGTAAACTATTTCGTCTTTTTTTAGTAAGTGTTATATAAAGATTTTATTTGAGCTATTATTATTTATTAGCCATTTTTGATATGCATAGGGTTGATATAAGATTACACTGTGATTCATTCGTCATATATTTCAATTGCAATTTGAACTGCATTTGGAAATGTTACAATATTTATGTTTTAAACGATTGACTGTTCACAGATTTACACCCTCCAGCTTTTGTTTGAGTGGCATCTTATGGTGATAATGCGAATGTGAACGTGATATAAATGCATGTTGAGCACATGCAGAGACGGAGACGCTCTGGTGTTTGTGTAATTGCTCACCGGTGTAGTAGGCCAGTCTCTGGTGTTTGTGTTATTGCTCACCGGTGTAGTAGGCCAGTCTCTGGTGTTTGTGTAATTGCTCACCGGTGTAGTAGGCCAGTCTCTGGTGTTTGTGTAATTGCTCACTGGTGTAGTAGGCCAGTCTCTGGTGTTTGTGTAATTGCTCACCGGTGTAGTAGGCCAGTGTCTGGTGTTTGTGTAATTGCTCACCGGTGTAGTAGGCCAGTCTCTGGTGTTTGTGTTATTGCTCACCGGTGTAGTAGGCCAGTCTCTGGTGTTTGTGTAATTGCTCACCGGTGTAGTAGGCCAGTCTCTGGTGTTTGTGTAATTGCTCACCGGTGTAGTAGGCCAGTGTCTGGTGTTTGTGTAATTGCTCACCGGTGTAGTAGGCCAGTCTCTGGTGTTTGTGTTATTGCTCACCGGTGTAGTAGGCCAGTCTCTGGTTTTTGTGTTATTGCTCACCGGTGTAGTAGGCCAGTCTCTGGTGTTTGTGTAATTGCTCACCGGTGTAGTAGGCCAGTCTCTGGTGTTTGTGTAATTGCTCACCGGTGTAGTAGGCCAGTGTCTGGTGTTTGTGTAATTGCTCACCGGTGTAGTAGGCCAGTCTCTGGTGTTTGTGTTATTGCTCACCGGTGTAGTAGGCCAGTGTCTGGAGTTTGTGTTATTGCTCACCGGTGTAGTAGGCCAGTGTCTGGAGTTTGTGTTATTGCTCACCGGTGTAGTAGGCCAGTCTCTGGTGTTTGTGTTATTGCTCACCGGTGTAGTAGGCCAGTGTCTGGAGTTTGTGTAATTGCTCACCGGTGTAGTAGGCCAGTCTCTGGTGTTTGTGTTATTGCTCACCGGTGTAGTAGGCCAGTGTCTGGAGTTTGTGTTATTACTCACCGGTGTAGTAGGCCAGTGTCTGGAGTTTGTGTTATTACTCACCGGTGTAGTAGGCCAGTCTCTGGAGTTTGTGTAATTGCTCACCGGTGTAGTAGGCTAGTCTCTGGAGTTTGTGTAATTGCTCACCGGTGTAGTAGGCCAGTCTCTGGAGTTTGTGTAATTGCTCACCGGTGTAGTAGGCCAGTCTCTGGTGTTTGTGTTATTGCTCACCGGTGTAGTAGGCCAGTGTCTGGAGTTTGTGTTATTACTCACCGGTGTAGTAGGCCAGTGTCTGGAGTTTGTGTTATTACTCACCGGTGTAGTAGGCTAGTCTCTGGAGTTTGTGTAATTGCTCACCGGTGTAGTAGGCTAGTCTCTGGAGTTTGTGTTATTGCTCACCGGTGTAGTAGGCTAGTCTCTGGAGTTTGTGTAATTGCTCACCGGTGTAGTAGGCCAGTCTCTGGTGTTTGTGTTATTGCTCACCGGTGTAGTAGGCCAGTCTCTGGTGTTTGTGTTATTGCTCACCGGTGTAGTAGGCCAGTCTCTGGTGTTTGTGTTATTGCTCACCGGTGTAGTAGGCCAGTCTCTGGTGTTTGTGTTATTGCTCACCGGTGTAGTAGGCCAGTCTCTGGTGTTTGTGTTATTGCTCACCGGTGTAGTAGGCCAGTGTCTGGAGTTTGTGTTATTGCTCACCGGTGTAGTAGGCCAGTCTCTGGTGTTTGTGTAATTGCTCACCGGTGTAGTAGGCCAGTCTCTGGAGTTTGTGTAATTGCTCACCGGTGTAGTAGGCTAGTCTCTGGAGTTTGTGTAATTGCTCACCGGTGTAGTAGGCCAGTCTCTGGAGTTTGTGTTATTGCTCACCGGTGTAGTAGGCCAGTCTCTGGTGTTTGTGTAATTGCTCACCGGTGTAGTAGGCCAGTCTCTGGAGTTTGTGTAATTGCTCACCGGTGTAGTAGGCTAGTCTCTGGAGTTTGTGTAATTGCTCACCGGTGTAGTAGGCCAGTCTCTGGAGTTTGTGTTATTGCTCACCGGTGTAGTAGGCCAGTCTCTGGAGTTTGTGTAATTGCTCACCGGTGTAGTAGGCCAGTCTCTGGTGTTTGTGTTATTGCTCACCGGTGTAGTAGGCCAGTCTCTGGTGTTTGTGTAATTGCTCACCGGTGTAGTAGGCCAGTCTCTGGTGGTCCAGATCGAAGATGAACCCTCTCCTCCTCCAGGTCTTCACTCGTCCTCCGCGTTTGGTCAGAAAGCCGCCGCACCTCCGCGGAGACAGATTGACCCCCATACAGCCCGTCACGTTATGACCCAGAGACTCCACGTGAGCCCGCAGGTCAAAGTTCACCGTCAGAGACAGCGGGACGCCCTGCTGAACGAGAAAAACACATTTAGTCATTTAGCAGATGCTTTAATTGAAAGTGACTTACATGGAAGCAATCAAAATCAACAAAAGAGCAATGATATGCAAGTGCTGTGACAAGTCTCAGTTAGCTTAACTCTCATGCTGGGTTAGGTTTTCATGTCTTTTATTTTGATATTTAGCCATGATTTGACTACTTTGATCCTCATTAGGTGTATTTGCCGAAGCGGTATGATCAGAGTATGACATCCTTATGCTCTCGAATCACTCTCGCGATACTTTAATGTCTTACACTGATAATTCGGCGCAGCGCCGATTCAAGTCGAACACACCTATTTATTCCTACCTTGTGTGTGTGTCATGTTGTGATTGGTTGTTTTAGTCATGTGTCTTGGTTCTCATTGGTTGGCTTGTGTCATGTGACTTGTATTGTTTGGTATTTATTTATTTATAGCCCCCATGTTTCTATTGTCTCTTGTCGAGTATTGTCCCTGTAGCCTCTGTTGGTGAGTTCAAGTCAAGTCTATTTTATTTTAAGTCAGGTCTATTTAAAGTCAAGTGAAGTCTATTTTAAGTCAGGTCAAGTCTATTTCAATTCAAGTTAAGTCTATTTCAAGTCAAGTCTATTTCAAGTAAAGTTAAGTCTATTTTAAGTCAGGTCAAGTCTATTTCAAGTCAAATCAATTCAATTAAAGTCAAGTCTATTTTATGTCAGGTCAAGCCTATTTCAAGTAAAGTCTATTTTAAGTCAGGTCAAGTCTATTTCAAGTCAGGTCAAGTCTATTTCATGTCAAGCCTATTTTAAGTCAGGTCAAGTCTTTCAATTAAATTCAAGTCAAGTCTATTTCAAGTTAAGTCTATTTTAAGTAAGGTCAAGTCTATTTCAAGTCAAGTCTATTTTTAGTCAGGTCAAGTCTTTTTCAATCAAATTCAAGTCAAGTCTATTTTAAGTCAGTTCAAGTCTATTTCAAGTCAAGTCAATTTTAAGTCAGGTCATAACTATTTCAAGTCAATTCAAATCTATTTTAAGTCAGGTCAAGTCTATTTCAAGTCAAGTAAAGTCTATTTTAAGTCAGGTCAAGTCTATTTCAAGTCAAGTAAAGTCTATTTTAAGTCAGGTCAAGTCTATTTCAAGTCAAGTAAAGTCTATTTTAAGTCAGGTCTATTTTAAGTCTTTCAATTCAAGTTAAGTCTATTTCAAGTCAAGTCTATTTTAAGTCAGGTCATGTCTATTTCAATTCAAGTTAAGTCTATTTCAAGTCAAGTCTATTTCAAGTAAAGTAAAGTCTATTTTAAGTCAGGTCAAGTCTATTTCAAGTCAAATCAATTCAATTAAAGTCAAGTCTATTTTATGTCAGGTCAAGCCTATTTCAAGTAAAGTCTATTTTAAGTCAGGTCAAGTCTATTTCAAGTCAGGTCAAGTCTATTTCATGTCAAGCCTATTTTAAGTCAGGTCAAGTCTTTCAATTAAATTCAAGTCAAGTCTATTTCAAGTTAAGTCTATTTTAAGTAAGGTCAAGTCTATTTCAAGTCAAGTCTATTTTTAGTCAAGTCTTTTTCAATCAAATTCAAGTCAAGTCTATTTTAAGTCAGTTCAAGTCTATTTCAGGTCAAGTCAATTTTAAGTCAGGTCATAACTATTTCAAGTCAATTCAAATCTATTTTAAGTCAGGTCAAGTCTATTTCAAGTCAAGTAAAGTCTATTTTAAGTCAGGTCAAGTCTATTTCAAGTCAAGTAAAGTCTATTTTAAGTCAGGTCAAGTCTATTTCAAGTCAAGTAAAGTCTATTTTAAGTCAGGTCTATTTTAAGTCTTTCAATTCAAGTTAAGTCTATTTCAAGTCAAGTCTATTTTAAGTCAGGTCATGTCTATTTCAATTCAAGTTAAGTCTATTTCAAGTCAAGTCTATTTCAAGTAAAGTAAAGTCTATTTTAAGTCAGGTCAAGTCTATTTCAAGTCAAATCAATTCAATTAAAGTAAAGTCTATTTTAAATCAGGCCAAATCTATTTCATGTCAAATCAAATCTATTCAAGTAAAATAAAGTCTATTTTAAGTCAGGTCAAATCTATTTCAAGTCAAGTCTATTTTAAGTCAGGTCAAGTCTATTTCAAGTCAAGTCTATTTTAAGTCAGGTTAAGTCTTTCAATTAAATTAAAGTCAAGTCTATTTCAAGTTAAGTCTATTTCAAGTCAGGTCAAGTCTATTTCAAGTCAAGTCTATTTTGAGTCAGTTCAAGTCTATTTCAGGTCAAGTCAATTTTAAGTCAGGTCAAGACTATTTCAAGTCAATTCAAATCTATTTTAAGCCAGGTCAAATCTATTTCAAGTCAAGTTAAATCTGTTTAAAGTCAAGTCTATTTTAAGTCAGGTAAAGTCTATTTCAATTCAAGATAAGTATATTTCAAGTCAAGTCTATTTTAAGTCTATTTCAA
This sequence comes from Schizopygopsis pylzovi, assembly GCA_027422435.1. NCBI lineage: Eukaryota > Metazoa > Chordata > Actinopteri > Cypriniformes > Cyprinidae > Schizopygopsis > Schizopygopsis pylzovi. Next base: position 34,933,425 of record CM049823.1, on the reverse strand, counting down.
GTCAAGTCTAAATTAAGTCTATTTTCAAGTCAAGTCAATTTCAAGTCAAGTTAAATCTGTTTAAAGTCAAGTCTATTTTAAGTCAGGTCAAGTCTATTTTAAGTCAGGTCAAGTCTATTTCAAGTCAAGTCTATTTTAAGTCAGGTCAAGTCTATTTCAAGTCAAGCCAAGTCTATTTCACGTCAAGTCTATTTTAAGTCAGATCAAGTCTATTTCAATTCAATTGAAGTTAAGTCTATTTCAAGAGCGTGAGTGTAATCTCTCTAAAAAAGCTATAAGCTATAATCAGTGATGTTGACTGCAGTGTTTGATCAATTAATCTCTTACATCGCATGTACATCTGCACTTTGTCGTTTCTAATGAGGGAATTTCGAGAGTGCACAGACCAAAACTTTTGCGTATAAGCGATGTTAATATTTAGTAAAATCCCCTTAAATAATATAAATATTAAAGAAATAATGATTTAACTAAAATCACAAGTATATATTGGTTCGCATAGGACTCCGTATACATTTGTATGTTAATCTATAGGAGTCTGGGATGTTTAATATTAGGATTGTCAACAATCCTCCACCATGGCCCCGCCCTGCAACACCATGGCCCCGCCCCCCAGATAAAATCGGTTCCCACAGCTATGGGTAAAATAGAATTAGAATAGAAAGTGCTAGAGTTAAAGGGTCAAATAAAGATGGAAGAGATGTGCTTTTTTGGTGAGCTGTTTCTTAAGTAGTCTCATAATCAGCAGAAGTACCTCCAGGTTTGTGTGTGTTGAGTTGCTCTGCAGTCGCTCCTCATCACCGCGCGGCTCCGTCTGTATTTTAACAGATTGTTGTTCTTCCAGCCGCCGCTGTCTCTCCTCCTGTATCCAGACAGAGACCACCGTCACGACTCGGATTCAGACCGCAAGCTTGGTTTTATTTAGAAATGCTCTCATTGGTGGAAAGAAATCTCGGGATTGATTTTCACATCACTGTGTCCTAATTTAGAGTCAAACAAGGGACTGAGTCTATCAATATTGCTCCTCGTTTCGAAGTCACTGTGTCTGATAAACGTAAAGGTGTTGTTTATTGAACTGCTGCATGAACTCAATCCGTCGATTGGTCTGAATAGCAGTCATGTGATGATCAAATGCAAGCCAATCACAGAAGATATTCAAAGCAAGTGATTTTGTGTAAATGGTCTGAGTCTCTGGGGAGCTCTTTGACCCCTATGGCATTTTTTTTTTAATAAATTGTGGCCAAAATATATTTTAGATACATTTGTTGCAAACAGTTAAGCTCAATGAAATACAGTTTTGAGTTAATAAATATATAATATATACCAAAATGTATTTCAGGGGCAAGATAATACATTTCCAGTCTTACAGTAGCCTACATTTAGGCTAAATACACACGTAGATGGCCTACTAGAGGTCAAATGTTGATTTTTAATGATTTAATATTTTTTATGTATTGTAATATTACATTTTTTTGGAGCATTTTAAATTATGTTCCTTGCTGAGTTTTTATTATTACTGTGTTTTACACGTGTCGTAGACAACAAATCAAGCTTTTCTTCAAATGTGAGATATGTGGATGTATTTTCTTGGACTGAAATATATTTATACTTTTGAAATACATTTTCAAAAATATACAAAAAATGGCACAACAAAAAAAAAAGGTTAAAAAATATATTTACGTAAAATATATTTTGAAACATATTTCAGCAAATGTTTTATTATAATTCTTTTAATATATTTTAAATGTATAAATAGATGGTATAAAATCTATACAAAAATGGCCTATATATATATATTTATTGTGACCCTGGAGCACAAAAAATATTTGTAATATCAGCACAGGTATATTTGTAGCAATAGACAACAATACATCGTATGGCTCAAAATTATTAATTTTTCTTTTATGCAAAAAATCATTAGATATTAAGATCATGTTCCATGAAGATATTTAGTAAATTTCCTACCATAAATATATCAAAACATAATTTTTGATGCATAATATGCATTGCTAAGAACTTTTCTAAGAAGGCAATTTCTCTATATTTAAATGTTTCAATATATTTGGAAAACTATAAAAAAAATATATATTTTGTGATTTTTTTTCAATAAATAAAAATATTTTTTTTAATTATATTTTAAATGTGTAAATATATTTTTGAAACATATTTTATTTAATTTTTTAGCAAATCTATTTTTTGTGAATATTTGGCTATCAAGTTGTCCGAGGGTGAATGCTTGATGTGTTTTGACAGGGGTCAGTAACTCACTCTCTCCTTCAGCAGACGTTCCCGCTCCGCTTTGGCCTCTCGGACTTTCTTCTCCATCTCCAGTAAATCCAGGAGGCTCTGTGGACTGTAGAGAGGTCACATGATCAGAAGAGCTCTCATTCACATCAACACAATCATCACTTCAAGAGTTACCCTTAACTAACATACCTCTACAAGCAGCTCCCATTAGTTACCCTTAACTAACATACCTCTACAAGCAGCTCCCATTAGTTACCCTTAACTAACATACCTCTACAAGCAGCTTCCATTAGTTACCCTTAACTAACATACCTCTACAAGCAGCTCCCATTAGTTACCCTTAACTAACATACCTCTACAAGCAGCTTCCATTAGTTACCCTTAACTAACATACCTCTACAAGCAGCTTCCATTAGTTACCCTTAACTAACATACCTCTACAAGCAGCTTCCATTAGTTACCCTTAACTAACATACCTCTACAAGCAGCTCCCATTAGTTACCCTTAACTAACATACCTCTACAAGCAGCTCCCATTAGTTACCCTTAACTAACATACCTCTACAAGCAGCTTCCATTAGTTACCCTTAACTAACATACCTCTACAAGCAGCTTCCATTAGTTACCCTTAACTAACATACCTCTACAAGCAGCTTCCATTAGTTACCCTTAACTAACATACCTCTACAAGCAGCTTCCATTAGTTACCCTTAACTAACATACCTCTACAAGCAGCTCCCATTAGTTACCCTTAACTAACATACCTCTACAAGCAGCTCCCATTAGTTACCCTTAACTAACATACCTCTACAAGCAGCTTCCATTAGTTACCCTTAACTAACATACCTCTACAAGCAGCTTCCATTAGTTACCCTTAACTAACATACCTCTACAAGCAGCTTCCATTAGTTACCCTTAACTAACATACCTCTACAAGCAGCTTCCATTAGTTACCCTTAACTAACATACCTCTACAAGCAGCTTCCATTAGTTACCCTTAACTAACATACCTCTACAAGCAGCTTCCATTAGTTACCCTTAACTAACATACCTCTACAAGCAGCTCCCATTAGTTACCCTTAACTAACATACCTCTACAAGCAGCTTCCATTAGTTACCCTTAACTAAACATACCTCTACAAGCAGCTTCCATTAGTTACCCTTAACTAACATATCTCTACAAGCAGCTTCCATTAGTTACCCTTAACTAACGTACCTCTACAAGCAGCTCCCATTAGTTACCCTTAACTAACGTACCTCTACAAGCAGCTCCCATTAGTTACCCTTAACTAACATACCTCTACAAGCAGCTTCCCATTAGTTACCCTTAACTAACATACCTCTACAAGCAGCTTCCATTAGTTACCCTTAACTAACATACCTCTACAAGCAGCTCCCATCAGTTACCCTTAACTAACATACCTCTACAAGCAGCTTCCATTAGTTACCCTTAACTAACATACCTCTACAAGCAGCTTCCATTAGTTACCCTTAACTAACATACCTCTACAAGCAGCTCCCATTAGTTACCCTTAACTAACATACCTCTACAAGCAGCTTCCATTAGTTACCCTTAACTAACATACCTCTACAAGCAGCTTCCATTAGTTACCCTTAACTAACATACCTCTACAAGCAGCTTCCATTAGTTACCCTTAACTAACATACCTCTACAAGCAGCTCCCATTAGTTACCCTTAACTAACATACCTCTACAAGCAGCTTCCATTAGTTACCCTTAACTAACATACCTCTAAACATGTATTAATCATAGT
>CM049823.1:34914408-34924408 GCA_027422435.1 Schizopygopsis pylzovi | reverse complement strand
ATAAGTGTAGTTGAGCAGTTCTGACGGAGTTAAACGTCCCTCCTCTCTCTGACTCACACACATGCAAGCTTGGTTGTTACGATCAAGCACATAGTCCACAATAGTTGCTAAAGAATCTTATCTGCATCTATTGCATTAACGATGGCAATTACAACGGGAGTGGTTGTTTAGTTTTACTAAACAACATTTTGGCGTTCACCAACGAGTGGCCTGCAACCTTCCGCCATCACACACACACACACACACACACACACACACACACACAGTCTCTTTCTCACACATACACACACACACACAGACACACACACACACACGCACTCTCTCATACCCACACACACACACTACACTTACAGTCTCTTTCTCACACATACACAAACACGACAGTTCTCAATTTCTCACCACATCACAACACTCTCTCACACCCACACACACACACACACACACACATGTCTCTCTCATACACACCCGCACACACACACAATCTACACTTACAGTCTCTCTCACACACACCCGCACAGTCTCTTTCTCACACATACACACACTCTCTCACACCACACACACACACACACACACACACACAATGTGCACTCCCTGACTGAACAGCACTAATAAGTGTAGTTGAGCATTTCTGAGAGTTAAACGTCCCTCCTCTCTCTGACTCACACATACACATACACACACACACACACACACACACACACACACTCTCTCTGACTCACACACACACACACACACACACACACAGAGACACAGAGACACACACACACACACACACACACGAGCGTCTGCGAGAAACACACACTGTCTTTATCTGCTACAGACCGACATACAGACACTAAATCAGCCCTGATTCAGTTAAACACCGTTAACAGCTGCTGTGCTCTCGATCCCTGCGTCTGTCCAGAAGCGCTCACCGCTCGAGTGTCGAGTGTCCCGTCCTTCCTCTGCTCCGGCGCTTCTGTCTCTCTCCTTCTCTTCCTCGTTTCATCACTAACTCTTTCCTCCACCTACTTGTTCCCTCACTGGAGTGCATCTCTAATCCCTGTCACAGAACGCTGATAAAAACCTCCAGCGCTGAAGCTGGGGATACTGCAATGTTTTAAAAACATAACTCGATATATAACACGTCCAGAATGCAAAAGAACACAATCTACCGCAGCAGATTTAACATCGGAGGTCATCGGAGGTCATCAGAGGTCACCAGTCTGCTGTCGGTCACACCTTTTCACATTCACAGGTCAGAGTTCACAGGACAGATGTCTCTTTTTTATATTATTTATTATCGTAATCCAAAATTATGGATTATGTTTACATAAAATGCCACAGACACACACTGAAAGAGGAACATCTACAGATCTCCAGAAGCTCATGTTTGACTGAAGATCACACACAAGCAGCGTGAAGACGTCTTACCCTCGGAGACGTGTGCAGCAGATCCTTCCTCTCCTGTCTGAGGGAACTCAACGCTTTATCCTTTTCTTGTTCCATCTCCTTCAGCTGCTTCTCCAGCTGCTGGGCTCGTTCCTGCGAGACAGAGACACGATCGGTCAAAGGTGTTGAGCGTGAACAGAACCCACACGTTCAGCGGTGATGTTCGGTCTGGCACTGATGATATAAAGCGCTCCGAGAGACTCAGGGTCAGAGATCTGTCATCCAGACGGAGCAGCTGAGTCAATGAGAGTAAACTACATCACTCACATCACACTCAATCTACACTACAGACTGTACACTACACACTGCACACAGCACACTACACACTACACACAGCACACTACAGACTGCACACTACCGGCTGCACACTACACACTGCACACTACCGGCTGCACACTACACACTGCACACTACAGACTGCACACTATATACTACACACTACAGACTGCACACTACACACTGCACACTACAGACTGCACACTACATACTACACACTACAGACTGCACACTACGCACAGCACACTACCGGCTGCACACTACACACTACACACAGCAAACTACAGACTGCACACTACAGACTGCACACTACAGACTGCACACTACGCACTACACACAGCAAACTGCACACTACATTTACATTTACGCATTTAGCAGACGCTTTTATCCAAAGCGACTTACACAGCATTCAGGCTATACACATTTTTGTCATACATGTGTTCCTGGGAATCCGAACACTACTTTGGTGTAAGCAATGTAAATGAGCCAAAATATAATCAGATAACTAAGACTCTGACAAAAACAACTTCTTACACATGCTTTTAATACAGCTTGCAACTAAACTGCTAATAACAATGCACACATCAAACTACCGACAGTAACATTATAATACTTAATAATAACATACAGTACTGCAGCATCACACAGAAGCTTCCGCTGTAACTACATCCTTTGCTATAAGACTTACACTACAACGCCATTTACGCTGTCACGTGATATTCACACAGCAAAAGGTCTGTCACATAACTGTCTGAAGACTGCCACTACTACACAGCTACACTACTGATTCTGCACACACCGAACAAACTGACCGGTTGCCATGAGGACATTTTAGGTTATCTGTAGCCTACTGTATATACTGATATGCCACTGATCTAACTACAAATGACATACCGGCTCAATCACGTAAGTGACTCTCCGCTCAACAGTTCCGGACTGTGCACAAGACTAAAATGTCCTCCACTACCATGAGACTGACAGACGCTGAATCACCAGCAGCTACCGGTGACGCTTCACTACTGCTGTAGTGTCCCAGTAAACTAAACCGCAGCTGATTCACCTTCACTTACACAGAACGACTGCACGACACATGCAGGATGCACACTAAAGTGTTTGTGGCTTAGACACTTCCTAAGCCACGTCACTCCACGCTCACAACGCAGCGAGATACGAGTGCACACTGTACTGACCTACATTTTAAGAATTAATTCATCACACAACTTCACTAACATTCAGTCACATACACGCAGCACACTAAATATGCCATTATATACTGCATAACCAGCAATATCGACACGCACACGCCATGTACTCCCTGGGAATCGAACACAACTTCAGCACACTGCAATGCTCAACACTGAGCCACGCACACACATGCTACACTAGCAGCTCACACAGAACTCGCTGCACTAACATGCTACTTCAGTCTGCTTACAGACCTACTACTGTACATACAGAATCGCTCACATAGAATAGCTCACACTACGCACTACCTAGCACACTACAGACTCACTACACACAGACACTAAACTGAAACTCACACAGAAATACCGTCACATAAATCAATACCTGAAACTAATATCAATACAACTAAGAACTGCACACAAAACATCGCAAAGCACTACATGACTGCAACACAACGCAAACTCAACTACCACTAAATGACATCAAACGTCGACCCGCTGCACACTACACTACAGACTGCACACTACGCGCTACACACAGTAAACTACACACCGCAGACTGCACACTACACACTGCACACTACACACAGCAAACTGCACACTACACACCACACACTACAGACTGCACACTACACACTGCACACTGCACACAGCACACTTCACACAGCACACTGTTCACTACACACAGCTCACTACACACAGCACAATACAGAGTGCACACTGCTCACTACACACAGCACATTTCACACAGCACACTACACACTTCACACAGCACACTGCTCACTACACACAGCTCACTACACACAGCACACTACACACAGCACACTACACACAGCACACTACACACAGCACACTACACACAGCACACAGCACACTTCACACTACTCACTACACACAGCACACTACACACAGCACACTGCACACTGCACACAGCACACAGCACACTGCACACTACACACTGCTCACTACACACTGCTCACTACACACTGTCCAGGGTCACATATGATCATGTTGAGCTGTCTGTAGTTAAACTGGGCTGTTTGTTCACCTGAGACGTGTTGCGTGCGTGCTGTACTCTGGTTATCTCTCGTTCGATGATGGTTTCTCTTTCTCCGTCCTCTCCTTCTCGCTCATCTTCCACTCCGCTCTCCAGCTCCAGAATGTGGAACTCCATGTCCTCGAACGCTCGCACTGTGACCTCCAGAGCATCCTTCTCCTGGAAACAACATGATTACAGACTGATCCATGCACGACTATAAGAGAGCGAGTCAATGCTTAGCACCTTTCATGACAGTGCAAGCAGCATTCATCTGTCAATAGAGATTCTCATGCTTTTATTTTAGCTAAATTACATTCATTTTAAAGTCGGAATTTAAAAAATAATTATTAATAATAAATAATAATTATTAAAAAATGTAATACATTTCTATGTATACACCGAAACGTTTGGGGTATTTTACATACAGTAAAAATATTGAAATATTATTATAAGTTAAAACAGCTGTTTTCTATGTGAATATGTGTTAAAATATAATTTATTTCTGTGATCAAATCTGTATTTTCAGCATCATTACTCCAGTCTTCAGTGTCACATGATCTTCAGAAATCATAATAATATGCTCAACAAACATTTCTGATTATTATTATTATCAATATTTCAAACAGTTGGGTACATTTTTTTCAGGATTCTTTGATGAATAGAAAGATCCAAAACCAGCCTTTATCTGAAATAAAAAGCTTTGTAACATTTCAGTCAGTATCATTTTTAATTTTTTTAGGAAATACATTTTAGAAATTAATACTTTTATTTAGCAAGGATGCTCAAAAGTGATGATAAAGACATTTATAATGTCATAAAAGATTTCAGATAAATGCTGTTCTTCAGAATTTTCTATTCATCGAAAAAAACCTGAAAAAATTATACTCGGCTGTTTTCAATATTAATAATAATACGTATTTTTTTGAGCAGCAAATCAAAATATTAGAGTGAATTCTGAAGGATCGTGTGACTGGAGTAATGATGAGATCACAGGAATAAATTACATTTTAAAATATATTATCAGTTATTTTAAAAACATAAACATATTTCACTATATTAATGCTTTTGCTGTGCTTTGGATCAAATAAACACAGGCTTGGTGAGCAGAAGAGACATCTTTAAAAAACACTAAAAATCTTACCGTTCAAAAATGTTATTTATATACGAGACTGATAACTTTATCTCATCTCTCATTGGTCGATAGGCTACTCAATGTTTAATTAAGCTCCTAACAGCAGCGTTTGAGTTCACCTGTTGCAGCCGAAGCAGCAGCTGCTCTCGCTGGTCTTCTGGCTGCGAGGGAATCTGTTTCTCCATCTCCTCACACCTCCTCTTCACCTGCTCCACCTTCAGACGCTGCTCCTCCAGCTGAACTCGCTCCTGAAGCACAGCACGGCTTCAGCTCAAACACTAGTCATGCATCATAAGGGCTGAAGAGATCAGATGCACACCTTCTGTCTGCTGGCCAAGCGCTGGCTCTTCTCCTGCAGCACCTGCAGCTGCTCTGTGTGTCTGCGCAGACGCTCCTGTTCGGCCTGCAGTTCCCCTCGCAGCAGAGCCACCTCCAGCTGCAGCTGCACACCAGAAGACACACACAGCTCAATTACACAATTAAAAAAACATGCTGATGTTTTCAGATCATCACTGTTTTTTTCTGCAATGTGAGTGCAGGATGGTTGCCAGATTGTAATGATAAATTAAACAATGAGCAAAAAATGTGTCCTTTTAAGAGATAAACTGATTGTGGGATTTAAACACATCTGGCAACCCAAGCATGAAAACTCACAGAGGTCTAGGATTTGTTTTGCTTATAAATTACATTTTTGAATACAAATAATTGTTTGCTAATAAACTACATTTTAGTCTCATCTGTGCTTTTTCCGCAATGCAAGTTCGAGCGAGTTCGAATGGTTGTGAAGATAAATTAAACACTGTGCAAAAAAATTATTTTTACGAGATAAACTGATTGTGGGATTTAAACCCATCTGGCAACCCAAGCATGAAAACTCAGAGGTCTAGAATTTTTCTCCTCTCTTTTATTGAAGATAAAAAAAATTGGATATAGATAATTTTCTGCTTATTATCTACACTTTAGTCTTGTATTTTTTCGTCAACGATATTGCATGCTAATAAGCGCTGTTAAACGATTAATCGCGATTAATAGAATCCAAAATAAAAGTTTTTGTGTACATAATATGTGTGTGTACTGTGTATATTAATTTTGTATATATAAATACACACACATGCATGTATACATTTAAGACATTTTTATATTAAATATATTTATATATAATGTAAATTATATGAATATACACGTGTAAATATTTTCAAAATATATATTGTATGTGTGTGTCTTCATATATACAGAATAAATATTCACAATAAACACATATGTATTATGTAAACAAAAACTTTTATTTTGGATGCGATTAATCGTTGCCCAGCACCAATGTTAATATAGTCACAGTTAGCGTTTAATGATGTCAGCAGCGTCTCGCTTTCATCTTTTTCACCATAACCTTCATTAAAGGAACTCACCTCAATCTTTAGCTCCTCCCTCTGCTGGTCGAGCTCCGTGATTCGCTGCTGCAGCATCGATGGTGATGTCAGCGAGGCTCCGCCTCCCTGTTTGACTCGATACTGGTGAAGCACAGAGTGAGAGATGAGTGCGGCTGACCCGCTGGACCGGTTATGAGAGGAAAGCGTGTATTTACCCGCTCGCTGTCGGTGCTGCTGTCCTCGGTGTCTGACTCCGCCCCCGAGGAGGCGGGGCTCTGCTGCACTCTCACGATCCATGGCGATCTCTGGACCGCATCCCATTGGCTCTTCTGTGTGTCCATATTGTGTCTGGGCATGTCTGATTACACAGGAGTGGAGACTGGTTCAGAGTGTTGCTCATTACAGTAATAACACGGTAAAAGTGAAATCCTGACCGGTACACAGTGTATAATCTGTTCTAGATGAGCAAAAGATTTTACACAACAGCCATTAATTCTCAAGTTAAATGTGTTACAGAAATTATTACTATTAAAATATTCATAACATATTATTTAATTGCTCATGTGTAATAATAGCTATCATTGTCTCTGGTTTAGAAATAAAAATAAGTTAAGTTAAACATTAAAATACATTTTAAAAGCAGACATAAAAAACTGTTTATTTCAAATAATACATACTTTTACATAAATTTGAAAGCAAAAATGTATCGTATTTAAACAAAAAATGTCAATTAAAAAGGCAAAACTAAAAAAAATAATTAATAAAAAAAAAAATATATATATATACACACAAAATTTTAATCTAAATTATTACAATTAATAATAAATTTACTACTGAAGTATAATAATAATTATCTGTGTCAAAAAGCAGAAAATGTAAATCATTTCAAAGTATTTATTAACTAAAAAATATAAAAAAACGTAACATTAAAATATAAGCAGAAATAAAAAACATAAATAAAATAATTTCTATAATTCTAGAGTAATTGTATTAAATAATTGATTTGTTATATTTATTTATATTATATATTAAAATACTTATTTAACTTAGCTATATACATACATACATATATATATTCAATTAAATGATATAATGTATAAATATATATTTAGATTTTTATTGGCTATGGAACACTTCAAAATCAGCTATAAATAAATAAGCAGTGCCGGTAAGCAGTAACTTCTTGCTAAATAAAAGTCGGATAGAAAAGGATAGAAAAGCATGTTCTTTCTCTTCCCCCCCAAACAAAGCCCAGTAAAGGCTGTGGAGATGAAAGCATGCATGACAGACAGTAGCTGGATTCTTCTCCAGCTTGTTCAGGTGTTTCTGCACAACAAGGCCACACCTGAGAGTGAATGACTCAAGCTTTTGTGAGTGTGGGAACAGACTGTCGCCCGTCATTGTCCGAAGCGTTCCCAGACTCTCCCTGCTCGGTCCGTCAGACCGGCCCAGGCCTTATTAGGACTCGCAGGCACACGGATAAATATACAGCTCAGATACGAGGAGTACACACACAGACGGACACACCACACACACACACACACACACACACACACACACACACACACACACACACACACACACACACACACACACACACACACACACACACACACACACACACACACACACACACACACACACACACACACACACACACACACACACACACACACACACACACACACACACACACACAGAGAGGAGGAAGTGCGTGGCTTCTAAAATGGCACAGACTGGTTTCATATTTCCACAGAGAGAGATTGGAGTCTGTTCCTAGAATAACCACAGCCTCTGTGAACACACACACACACACACACACACACATGCGCACACACACACAAACACACTCAAACACACACAGACACACTCAAACAGACACACACACACACACACACACACTCAAACACAGATGCATGCACACACAATCAAACGCACACACGCACGCATGGATGCACACAAACACACAAACAGACACACACACACACACACACACTCAAACACAGACGCATGCACACACAATCAAACGCACACACGCACGCATGGATGCACACAAACACACAAACAGACACACACACTCAAACGCTCACACAAACGCACACATGCACGCACACACACACACACACACACACACACACACACACACACACACACACACACACACACACACACACACACACGCACACACACACTCAAACGCACACTCGAAAAAACACACACACTCACTCAAACACACACACAGACGCACACTCAAACACACACTCAAACGCACACACACTGACACACACACACGCACTCAAACAAACACACACACACACACACTAGAGTTGGGCGGTATGACCAAAAATTTATATCACGGTATTTTTCTAAATTATACCGGTTTCACGGTATATGACGGTATTTATTTTTTCCATGCATGACCGGGTGTTAACCACATTTTCTACTGACTGAGGAAAAACTGCAGTAGATTGACTTAGAATGCCATATTTTAGTGTCATGGTGAGTGAATATTGTAGAAAAAGTCCACACTAAATACAGGAGTTAAAGCAAAAAAAAATATTTTGACTGAAAATATTTCCTCGGCCAAACCCCATTCCACAGCCATACGGCTACATTCACACACACAGTTTAAGAGCCGTGCTTTTCTTCTTGTAATTAGGAGCGCTTGTCCTCCAAATTAAAAACATTTATGAGTACCTTCATCAATAAAAAAAATTCTGATAAAAAAAAATTAGCCTTCCGAATACGAGGTGACGTTTGACTCCTTAAAGTGACTTACAGGGGTATTTTATTTTTACCTTTGCAATAGCATTATTTTTCATCTACTTCAAATTCAAAAATGTATGTTTATAAGCTTTTTAAAATGTATATTTAAAACAATATAATAAGTACAATACGACAAATAAGTTACCAATCATGAAATTAGTATTAATTAAAAAATAATTTGTATAATTTGGCACAGAAGAACACAAAAGTTTAATGAGGCTCAGAGGTGGCATGAGTGCAATTACATTCATAGATTCATATGGACATTAATGTTTTACATATAAATTTGCTTTTAGTGATGCACAACGGCTCAGCTGTTACTTTATTTTTAACTATTTTCGTTGATGAAATAGAACAAAATCATGCAGTACTTGTTTATTGATATTTTGTATTAAATCAATATATCACATTTGCAAACTCCCCTTATAATTATTAAAAGCTGTCTCCTGATCGCGATCTGTGGGCGCACAGAAATTAAGAGCGCATGAGTGAGCTCAAGAATCAAAAGCACGTGCAAATGTGATGCATTCTGTCGGAACCTGCGGGAATGAGTATAATTATTATTAATAGCCGCAATCCCGCGCTGAAATTCAAGTTCTGCTCGGTGTTCTCTGCTAAGAACCCGACTGTGAATGATGCGAGTGGCGTTACTATGTTGTTTGCCGAGGCGGAGATGATTTTTGGTGTTCCGCAGAACAACAACAGTGTGCTACATGATTCCTACATGTTTCTTTCCCCTCAGTAATCCCCGATAACGTTTAGATGGAGTGAACACAGAGCAGTTTCTCCGTGAGCGGGAATGTAA
>CM049823.1:34889408-34911908 GCA_027422435.1 Schizopygopsis pylzovi | reverse complement strand
AGCAGAATATATTCTCAGAATTCCCCGCCTGAGTCTGAGCCCGTGTCTCTCTCTCTCTCTCTCTATCTCTCTCTCTCTCTCTCCTCTCCGTTACAAAGCTGCTGTTGTAGCCATTTAAATAGTTCAGTTTTGGTTTTTAATAGCAAATTGGTCATTATTTTGTTTCCTTTCTTTATTAATTGAATTTAGAAATATGATTGGAACATCTTATTTTTGTTAAATTCAAGTTTTTGTTTTTTAAAATACCAAGCGGCCAGCACACGTTTGATCAGTTTATCCTTCTCAAATAAATAACTAAATAATTAACGTCATAATATTTTAAGAATAAAGTCAAAAATACGATCATAAAATCATGTTACATTGCCTGAAGTTAAAATTAGCCTACACCTGTATACTCTGCCAAAAATACCAATAATAATAATAATAAGTGTGGCATCCAACCTGTCATTCTTCACATTTAACACGAAAAACAGCACAACTATTTTGCATATAAATATAATATATCAACCAGTGGAATATTACGTTATTATTTCAGCAAAAAACTAATAATTTGAATGCAGGGAGCTCGTCAGGGCTTCATTAATGGGAAACAGGACGTGAAGGCGGCAGAAAGTTTTGTTAACTTTGTGGTTTATTATTTTGAGTTGTTTGGGACGCACTAGCAAACGGCCCTCTCACACTATATTGATTAACAGGTCTATTATTCACGCATTCAGCCTGCACGTATCAGAAGTTCGTTCTCGGTGTGGTTAGTGCTCACACTCTGTGTGCCGCGCCCGAGTGCCGACAGCGCAGTTTGTGTGCAGGCACGGAACAGAAGATGCTCTAAAATAAAACAAATAAATATCCTGTTGATCGGTGCATCTGTACTCCAGTATATAAATTCAATATAGATGAAATATTGCTAGAGTTACTTGCCAAGAGGGGTAGTTTGACATACTTCATGTATTTGCCCGTTCCCTCGCGGTGTCAGAGACACGGCTGTCTGTGCTCGCGCTGTTCACACAGAACAGAACACAACGCGCATGTACTGAAAGGAGTTGTCTTTCGCGCCCAAATGCTTTTTAATCGCTTACATTTGTAAACAAACAAGGCTTAAAAACGCATGCAAATGATACAATTTAGTGACCACCTGCAGTGGCCCGATCTGGCAAGTGACAAATCCGAGCGTCCTTCACGCCATCGGACAGTCTTTATTGTCAAGCCCTGGTACACCTTTAGAAAATAATCGCACAACCTAATCGATATTCTATAATTAAATAGAATATTCGAATATTCGAAAATCGTGACCCATCCCTAATATATATATATATATATATATCCCTCGTATTTTATTTTTTTCTCTCCCATCATATATACATATATATTCCTAATTTTTTATTTCGTTTTATTTATGAATTTTTTCTCCCCCCCTCTCCCTCGTATTTGCTTTGCTCTAAGAAGCCAGTCTTATTAACCGCTGTTTTTGATGATGCATTAATTAACACAGTTTAAGATCTGCTTTTAATTATTCTAGCCCGGTACATTAAAGGCTTTTTATCTTACCACGCGAGTACCTTGGAAGTATTTAATCTATAAAATAAATAATGGTGTATAAACAAATGTTCAAATATCGTTTTATCAGCTAAAAGATGTCAGCATAACACATAATGCAGCCTCTACAGCCAGCTGACCGGGTGTTAGTGGAAGCAGATCCAGCAGCTCGTCCCGGGTGTAAAGACTAGTTAGGTTAACTAAGACTAGGCCAATCTAATCTGCGGTTTCTCTGAAGTCCAGGAGTGATCATACACGAGACACACAGGGCGGGGGGGCGACAGAAACCGAAAGGATGGGCTGTAATGAGAGAATAATCCTCTGTAATTGCAGGATAAACATCTGCTTATATAACGAGCCCTTCCTGTTCGTTACTAACCAGTGTTCACTAATCGCTTCTCTCAAAACACACTGCAGCAAAGCTCAAACGATGGGATTACCGTGATCAGTGAATACCACGGTACACGACCAAATACCATGGTATTACCACTGTGAATACTGCAAATGAGTATTACATGATACTACTGTAATATTACCGTGGTATCTGAGGAGCTTTACTGTATACTGCTATGGTAAAATACCATGGTATTACCACTGTGAATACTGTAAATGAGTATTACATGACACTACTGTAATATTACCGTGGTATCTGAGGAGCTTTACTGTATACTGCTATGGTAAAATACCATGGTATTACCACTGTGAATACTGTAAATGAGTATTACATGACACTACTGTAATATTACCGTGGTATCTGAGGTGCTTTACTGTATACTGCTATGGTAAAATACCATGGTATTACCACTGTGAATACTGTAAATGAGTATTACATGATACTACTGTAATATTACCGTGGTATCTGAGGTGCTTTACTGTATACTGCTATGGTAAAATACCATGGTATTACCACTGTGAATATGTAAATGAGCATTACATGACACTACTGTAATATTACCGTGGTATCTGAGGTGCTTTACTGTATACTGCTATGGTAAAATACCATGGTATTACCACTGTGAATACTGTAAATGAGTATTACATGACACTACTGTAATATTACCGTGGTATCTGAGGTGCTTTACTGTATACTGCTATGGTAAAATACCATGGTATTACCACTGTGAATACTGTAAATGAGTATTGCATGATACTACTGTAATATTACCGTGGTATCTGAGGTGCTTTACTGTATACTGCTATGGTAAAATACCATGGTATTACCACTGTGAATACTGTAAATGAGTATTACATGATACTACTGTAATATTACCGTGGTATCTGAGGTGCTTTACTGTATACTGCTATGGTAAAATACCATGGTATTACCACTGTAAATACTGTAAATGAGTATTACATGACACTACTGTAATATTACCGTGGTATCTGAGGTGCTTTACCGTATACTGCTATGGTAAAATACCATGGTATTACCACTGTGAATACTGTAAATGAGTATTACATGATACTACTTTAATATTACCGTGGTATCTGAGGAGCTTTACTGTATACTGCTATGGTAAAATACCATGGTATTACCACTGTGAATACTGTAAATGAGTATTACATGATGTACTTTATTTTTTCTTGTATATATTATCCGATGAATGTATATCTGAAGTGCTTTACTGTATACTGCTATGGTAAAATACCATGGTATTACCACTGTGAATACTGTAAATGAGTATTACATGACACTACTGTAATATTACCGTGGTATCTGAGGTGCTTTACTGTATACTGCTATGGTAAAATACCATGGTATTACCACTGTGAATACTGTAAATGAGTATTACATGATATTACTGTAATATTACCGTGGTATCTGAGGTGCTTTACTGTATACTGCTATGGTAAAATACCATGGTATTACCACTGTGAATACTGTAAATGAGTATTACATGACACTACTTTAATATTACCGTGGTATCTGAGGTGCTTTACTGTATACTGCTATGGTAAAATACCATGGTATTACCACTGTGAATATTGTAAATGAGTATTGCATGATACTACTGTAATATTACCGTGGTATCTGAAGAGCTTTACTGTATACTGCTATGGTAAAATACCATGGTATTACCACTGTGACAATTATGATCTGAATTATGAAATACAAATAAAGTCAAATAGACTCCCAAATATAAAGGCAGCTATCTATTGTTTTGTATAGAGACTCAATTTGTGTAACATTAACAATGTATAAAATATTATTTGGAAAAAAAATTATATTATGTTACATTATTATGAGTTTGTCTATTCACTATACATATTATTTATTTAATTTTTTTATTTTAGTCATTTTTGATCAAATGATTTATTCATTTAATTACATTTATAACAATATATATATATTTATTTTTTACAAAATGACAGCTAATGTGATGTACAGCATACTAATAAAGTGTATAACACTTATGTTATATAATATTTCATCTTTAAATTCACTAACATGTGAAAACCGTGGTAAAATCATGGTACTGAATTACTTCCTCCAAAGGGAAATTATACATCTTTCACTTGGTATTCCACTTTAAAGACAACTATGGTTAATATTCCCAAAATTATGGTATTATCGTAATAATATTAGTCCAAACGTATCCCAAGCAAGCCACGATACTCTCATGGTAAATGAGCAAAATACTATGGTACTACCATGGTCCATAAAGTGTGATAATGTAAAGGCATTTTTACTAATAATTTTTTTTTAGCAGTTACACTGAATGTTTGTTTTCATATTTAATATTCCATAATTTTCACTCAGAAACTGCTAGTAATTTTCACAAATAATTAGAAGATATGGCAAGTAGCATCTCACCTGTGTGCAGCTGGTCTCTCAAACGAATCACACGAAACAGACTCGTTAGCACGCCTCGTTATAATTACAGTACAGCTCATCATTCGTCATCCAGTCAGATCACCTCACACACAACAGATCTCCATACACCTGTATATTTGCATGTACTGTAAACACCCAATTTATACGGTGACTGTAACGGGGCCGACAAGACGAGAGGCGTGCGGATCCATGCAAAGCTTTATTAGACAGAGGCATGGTCATAACAGGCCCGGCTCAAACAGGTGTATAGAGGACAAGACAGAAGAGTACTCAAGTCAACAGGTGTGGTCTTCGATCGGCGAACAATATCCAGAGCGCTTGACGGGGGGGTCCGATAACGTGAGCACTAATTCAGGCGAGGTGCGACCGAAACAGCAGGCAAAAGGTTAATCCAAGAAACCAGGCAACACAAAAAGACTAGACTTAAACTAGAAACTAGGAAAAGGCTCCGTAAAGCAGCTAACACTTGGAGCGTGATAAACGCAGAACAATACAGAAAACACACACGCATGCTTGGTAAAGTAACTAACACTAGACGAGTGCTAAACGCTAAACAATACTCCGCCATCTGACTGAAGGTGCGTTCACACCAGACGCGAATGTAGCCAATAAATCACGCTATTCGCGCGTAGTTGGACGCTTGAACATTTTGAGTTTACTCGTTTCATTCGCGCGTGAAATTCGCTACACAACAGACGTGAATTCGCGTCATGGGGGGGCTTCTGCAGCAGCTCCAGTCTCGTTGCTAAATTTATTCCTGTTTTTGTAAAAGTATGAAGTAGTATCGTACAGCTCCGGGTATCCACATACAACCACCATTAATTTGTCCTCCATTGTTGTTTGGGATTTTCTGCCTCCGCTCATAATAACGTCACTGCTAGAGCAAGCTCCTAATTGGTTAACGCGGCGCGAATATCCGCCAAAGTTCAGATTTTTCAACTCGTGCGAATGGCGCGTCAAATGCTCAATTCGCGCCGCGTAATTCGCGCCGCCTCATTAGCGCGAATAGCGCCGCAGGATTGTCTATCATGTCTTTGCATTGACTTAACATGTAAATCATTCATGCGTAACGCTTCATTCGCGTCTGGTGTGAACGCACCTCGAGGAAGTCCATGGCTTAAGTAAGCTGTGTGATCAGTGCAATCAGCTGTGTGTGTGTGTGTGTGTGTGTGTGTGTGTCTTTCTCTGTGTGTGTGTGTGTGTGTGTGTGTGTGTGTGTCTTTCTCTGTTTGTGTGTGTGTGTGTGTGTGTGTGTGCGTGTCTCTGTGTGTGTGTGTGTGTGTGTGTGTGTGTGTGGGTGTGTGTGTGTGTGTGTGTGTGTGTGTGTGTGTGTGTCTTTCTCTGTGTTTGTGTGTGTTTGTGTGTGTGTCTTTCTCTGTGTTTGTGTGTGTTTGTGTGTGTGTCTTTCTCTGTGTTTGTGCGTGTGTGTGTGTGTGTGTCTTTCTCTGTGTGTGTGTGTGTGTGTGTGTGTGTGTGTGTGTCTTTCTCTGTGTTTGTGTGTGTGTCTTTCTCTGTGTTTGTGCGTGTGTGTGTGTGTGTCTTTCTCTGTGTGTGTGTGTGTGTGTGTGTGTGTGTGTGTGTGTCTCTGTGTGTGTGTGTCTTTCTCTGTGTTTGTGCGTGTGTGTCTTTCTCTGTGTGTGTGTGTGTGTGTGTGTGTGTGTGTGTGCGTGTCTCTGTGTGTGTGTGTGTGTGTGTGTGTGTGTGTGTGTCGGCGGTGCAGTGGATGATGGGAATTGTAGTCCGTGGGTGACGTGCAACAGTAGTGTAGTGCAAGAGTCAATTCGATGACCTCTGGTGGCTATCGGGCAGAAGGCCAAAGACCGGATTCGTGACAGTGACATTAATATTGTCAATTAATATTGTCATATGTAAAAAATATGTATTTATAACGAATCAATTTTAATAAATATTATCACATTATTCTATTCACTATCGTACTGTATTATGTACTGTTTATTGTTATTATTTGTATATTATTTAAGTCATTTTAACTTATTTTATTTATGTAATTTACATTTATTTTAATCAAATAACAAGCATTTTTTATTTATTTAAATCATTTGTATATTTAATAATTTTAGTAATTTTAAACTTATTTTAATATTTTTTTATGTAATTTAATTTAATTTTAATCAAATTACATGCATTATTAAATTTTTTAATATATATTAAAATATAATGCTAGCCCTAATTTATTCAAATATTGATTTATTATTTTATTTCAATCAAAGTACATGAGTTTGTTAGATTGTACTTTTTTATTCGATTTAATGAAATCTATTGATTTACATTGTATTTCTCTAAAGTAAACCGATGGCAGCCATAATATTATCCATAAACCTAATTTATTATAATAATTGTCTTATTACTTATTTTTTATTTATTGCAACCAAATTTAAAAGAGATTTAGATTTACTTGTATTTTTAAATTTTACTGTTATTTTTACACTAATTTATTTTAAATATTTTTTATTAATAAAAATCAAATTACATAACTTAGTATATATATATATATATATATATATCCAGTTTGTTTTTCTCTAAAGTGACTGACAGCTGATATAATGCTAGTTTATACATAATAACGACATCAAATGTGATTTATACAAATGAAGTGAACACTTATGTTACATAATATTTACTGTAAATTCACTAAAACATAATTAATAAAGCTGTTGGCAGATGAACTGACAGTAAACACATTTTAACTCAACTTTCAGTGTTAGTGTCAATGTAAACTAGACTCATTAACCAGTATACTGAGGTGGTTTAACGTTAGTTTAATATTTACAATGTTTTTAATAATGACTACATTAATTAATCATAGCATAAGTATTCAGTATTTCACAGAATACCGTGGTATTACCATGGTGTTATTTTAAGCCTATGACTGCAAACTGTATTTGACTATTATAAACCCGGACTGCATACTTGATCTGGACTAAGTTAGTTAACCCGTCTGTAGATACCAAACTTACCAGGTTTAACTCAGGTTAGTTAGGTTAACGTTCAGATGGCGGGCTTTCGGAGCTGTCAATCAATCAATCACTTCTGTCAAGTATTAAAATCTCTGAATCTGAACGTTAATTAAAGACTATGACATGATTCCCAGTGGACCGTGTAGTTAATCGCGTCGGTTTCACTCTCATCAGCGCGTCTGGTTTATCGATACATTGAGATAAACGATCATAACTTACCTGAGAAGAACTTCCGCCTCAGATCCGCCAACGGTCCTGGAGTCTGACGACGACCAAATAACGAGAAAACCGCGACGGATCAACTGTTAAATGTGAACGGGCTTGTCTTGTGAAGCGACACGACACGACACGGCCAGCGGGATTTCCAACTTTCACTCTTGTGTGTGTTTGTCACACTGGCCGCGTCTTAAACTCTATCGCGCCGCCTACATAGATAGCGTGTGGGCGGCGCGCGCTGGAGCCAGCGCCAGGAGCACGTGACGCTCTAGCACGCTGTCTACATAGGGCGCCTCCCTAGGGTTTGACACGTAGCCGATGTCCGCTGAATCTGAGCTTCAACAGGTGAAGTTACACAGGTTATCTAAATATAACACATCGTAGTTTATTATAGCCTAGTTTTTATTCATAGTGATATCAAATCATATTTTTTTTTGTATTTTGTCTATATAGTTTTTACTTTTGTAGTTTTCAAAAAAAAAAAAAAACAGGTTTAGAACATAGAATTAAACTAAATTAAATATTAATTATTATTATTTTCTTTGCAACTAGCTGAAATAAAAAGTTTTTGATATTTTATTTCAGTCAATGTTTTTAGTTTCAGTTAAAGTTAACCACAATAACCCTATAACAAACAAACACACAAACAATAGTTACTGTTTAATTTAATAGCCTATATACAGTTTATATATATATATATATATTAGGGATGGGCATTTTAAGCAAATGTAATATTCGATAATCGCTGGGTATTATTCGATTACTATTCGAAAATCGCACCCCTCCCGCGCATGCACCCGCCCACCCACGCGCACACACACACGCGCGCGCACACACACACACACACAGAGAGAGGGGGAGAGAGACCATCCAGGCTTTCAATCTGTATGATAACAAACTGTTTAGTTAATTAGAGAATAGTCTATCTAAACCCAAGCCAATTAATGGTTGTAAAGTATGATTGCTGAAACATATTAATATAACATAACCGAAGGATGGCATTTATTAACAGAACAGTCCGTCGATTATCAACTGCTCATAAGGCTAGGACATTTCTATTTTAAAAATGAGCATGAACATTCATATTATTAAAAAGAAAATCTTAAATCTGATTAATGCATCAATGAATATTAGGCGTTATTGCGCGCTAAACAGAATATCATTCTTAAAACATATTACGCGCTAAAACATATTAACCGCCTGAATGACGGCACTTATTATGTGAACATTAATTTTAACGTCTGTCTTCATAACAATAACCTATTTCATATATACAAATATATTAAATGAACATGTTCACATGCTCGGGAAGAAGACAGGAGTGTTGTTCACAATTAGTTCGGTGAACTTTGAATTGAAACAAGGACCAGAGCCCGTCTCTCTCTCTCTCTCTCTCTCTCTCTCTCTCTCTCTCTCTCTCTCTCTCTCTCGCTGAGCCATTTAAATTGTTCAGTTTCGTTTTTTAATAGCAAATTGGTCATTATTGTGTTTCCTTTCTTTATTAATTTAATTTAGAAGTATGATTGGAACATCTTATTTTTGTTAAATTCAAGTTTGAGTTGTTTTTAATTACCAAGAGGCCAGCGCAAGTTTGATCAGTTTATCCTTCTCAAATAAATAACTAAATAATTAACGTCATAATATTTTAAGAATAAAGTCAAAATTACGGTCATAAAATCATGTTACATTGCCTGAAGTTAAAGTTAAAATTACACCATACTCTGCCCAACAAAATATATAATAATAAGTGTGGCATCCAACCTGTCATTCTTCACATTTAACACGAAAAACAACACAAATATTTTGCATATAAATATAATATATCAACCAGTGGAATATTATTATTTCAGCAAAAAACGAATAATTTGAATGCAGGGAGCTCGTCACGGCTTCAGTAATGGGAAACAGCACGTGAAGGCGACGGAGAAGCACTCTGTGAAGTGGATCGTTTTGTTAACTTTGGTTTATTATTTTTTAGTTGCTGTAACAAACGGCCCTCTCACAATATATTGTTTAACAGGTCTATTGTTCACGCAATCAGCCTGCACGTATCAGAAGTTCCGTTCTCCAGCGTGGTTAGCGCTCACACATAGTGTGTGTGTGTCTATGTATGTGTGCCGCGCCCGAGTACCGACAGTGCAGTTCGCGCATGTACCGAAAGGAGTTGTCTTTCGCGCCCAAATGCTTTTTAATCGCTTACATTTTTAAACAAACAAGGCTTAAAAACGCATGCAAATGATACAATTTAGTGACCACCTGCAGTGGCCCGATCTGGCAAGTGACAAATCCGAGCGTCCTTCACGCCATCGTACAGTCTTTATTGTCAAGCCCTGTTACACCTTTAGAAAATAATCGCACAACCTAATCGATATTCTATAATTAAATAGAATATTCGAATATTCGAAAATCGTGACCCATCCCTAATATATATATATATATATATACACACACAAACACACAAACACACGCGCACATACACGCCCACACATACACGCACACACGCACGCACGCACACACACACGCACACATAAATACACGCACGCACGCACGCACACACACACACACACACACACACATAAACACACACACACGCACACATAAACACACGCACGCACGCACACACACAAACACACACACACACACACGCACGCACACACACAAACACACACACGCACGCACGCGCACACACACACACACACACACATGCACACACACACACACACACACATGCACACACACGCACACATAAACACACGCACACATAAACGCACGCACACACACGCACGCACGCACACACACACACACACACACACACACGCACGTCTATATCCAGAATCCAAGACCTCTCTCAAGTAAATAGATATTTGTACTGGGGGACACAAAAAACACGAAGACTTTTTGTTTTTAATTATGAAATATTAGTATTATTTATTTGCAACATTTAGGATGTTTAAATGAGTTTCAAAAACCCAAAAGAGATTAAAAAAATACAATTAAATGCACTGGTTTGGATTGTATTTATCATAAGAGTTTTCTTCTCAAATATGACACATGATGAGTTTTATTATTACATTTCACATAATTATGATTCTGATATGATACAGAACACAGATTATATCAAGTATTTGACGAAATACAGAAATCTTCTTAAAGGACAAGCAGAAGTAAATGCATCAAAAATCATATTTGCAGTGCGCTTGATCTCTCGAAGCAAAACCTTCAGGCATAAAATTCAAAATTAATAAATATTATTATGATTTAAAATAGATGTGAATATGTGTTGAACTGTAATTTATTTCTGTGATGCAAAGCTGTATTTTCAGCATCATCAGTGTCACACGATCTTCAGAAATCATAATAATATACAGATTAGAAAAATTAATATGCACAAATTCAATCAAATATGCATAAAATCCATCAAAAGTGACAGTAAAGACATTTATAATGAAAATAAAAGATTTATATTTAAAATAAACGCTGCTCTTTTGAACTTTCTATTCATCTGTGAATATTGAAAAATGATACGTATCACGGTTTCCACAAAAATATTAATGTTTTTAATAATCATGAGCATATTAATATGATTTCTGAAGATCATGTGACACTGAAGATGATGAAAATACAGATTTGATCACAGAAATAAATTACAGTTTAACACATATTCACATCTATTTTAAATCATAATAATATTTCAAACTTTTTAGTAATTTTGATCACATAAATGCAGAAGAGACTTCTTTCAGAAACACTGAAAACTCCCAATTATTATTTTTTTTTTTTAAATCAGCATATTATTATGATTTCTGAAGATCATGTGACACTGAAGATGATGAAAATACAGATTTGATCACAGAAATAAATTACAGTTTAACACATATTCACATAGAAAACATCTGTTTTACATTATAATAATATTTAGCCATTTTTAGAGCCTTCTTTCAGAAACATGAATTAATCCGAAACACAATATATGATGTATTGGTTGGTTATGGATCATGCAGCTTTAATAAACACATACTGTACTGATTTTCTTCAGGTATAGAATTGAAAAGCACATTAATTGAACCTCGGCTTCAGAAACTCTCGGTCCTCGGGTCGTTAACACCAGAAACTCAATCATAAACACTCTCATCTGCACGTGAAAGACTGAACAACAGATCAGACTCGTTAGCACTAATCACGCTGGTTTCTCTGGTCAAGACATGCTCCGTTCACGAGCGCCAAACATTGATTAAAACAGACTTTCTTACCAAACATATGATCATAACAAGAGCGCTTGATTATTCAAAGCTGCTGCGTTCACCACAAACCATCATCCACGCGTGATATTATATTATAGATATGATACGAGCTCACAGATTTTGAGGTTTAATGTGTAATTATACTGGTTTATTTACCCTGAATCAGAACAGTGCATTCATGCAAATATCATCAATGCATGTAGTTGTTACATTAATACACACCATAACATTAAAATGATTAATTTGATATCATATTCAGACGTCATGAAGACCACACACCAGGTTTGCAGGCACCGCTATATCTGTGGATTCACAAAAACAGAGACAACATCAGATCATAATCATAATAATAATACTAATGTTTGATTCATAAAGCGCCTTTCAGAGGACGCTTAACATAAAGTTATTAGATAATATGAACACAAATACATATATGTGACCTTGGAGCACAAAAAAGGGTCAGTTTTTGGATATTGAGATTTATGCATCGTCTGAAAACGCTGAATAATAATATTTCCATTGATGTATGGTTTGTTATGATCGGATAATATTTGAAAATATGGAATCTGAGGGTGCAAAAAAATCTAAATATTGAGAAAATCATCTTTAAAGTTGTTCTTAGCAATGCATATTAATAATCAATTTAAATAAATATAATATATTTATGGTACAAATATCTTCATGGAACATGATCTTAATATCTAATGATTTTGTGATAGGACAATATTTGAAAATCTGGAATCTTATCTTAAAAAAAAATAAAAAAAAAAAATATTTGTCATAAAATAAAAATTCATAATTTTGACCCATACAATATGCTACTTATGTATATACACCGGAGCTACTTATGACTGCGTTTGTGCTCCAGGGACACAAATATAATCTAATATAGAATTTATTTCTGTGCTCATCAGTGTCACATGAGCTTCAGAAATCATAATAATATGCTTATTTGAAATATAAATAATTAATACATTTATTCATCAAAGATACATTAAATCGATGAAAGGTGACAGTAAAGACATTTATAATGTAATAAAATATTTATATTTCAAATAAACGCTGCTCTTTTGAGTTTTCTATTCATCTGTGAATACTAAAAAAATAAAATGCATCACAGTTTCAACAAAAATATTAATGTTTTTAACATTAATAATAATCATGAGTATATTATTATGATTTCTGAAGCTCATGTGACACTAATGATGCTGAAAATACAGATTTTATCACAGAAATAAATTACACTTAACACATATTCATATAGAAAACATCTGTTTTAAATTATAATAATATTTCATAATTTTTACTGTATTTTAAACGCAGCCTTGTTGAGCAGAAAATATTTTTTTTTTCAAAAACATGAAAATATAATTATTCTGAATTTTGACCTGTGTGTTTGTGGATATATTAGGGCTGCTGGATTATGGCAAAAATCATAATCACAATTATTTTGGTCAATATTGTAATCACGGTTATTTATCACGATATGACCAAAACGATTTATTTAAAGATAGTGATATATTAAATACATATTTCCTGTAAATAAGGTTTCTATGATATCTGCATCGTAGAGACAATTTCACAGAGTATAACTATTAATAACAAACGAACAAAACGATTGAAAATTATGAAACTGTCAGTAATAAAAAAATCAAAGCAATAGTATTCAGTTAACAGATATTAATAATCAAATAATGCAAGAATTAAACGTCTTATTACAGCTCCAAAAGTCGAGCAGACCGTGATTTTGAAGTTTGATTAATATTCAGCTCGTGTTATTTGCATGATTTGCTCGTGCAGCTTTAATAAACACACACTGTACCTATCTTCTTGGGTTTGGGGAGGTTGAGGTTGTTCATGATGTTCACAAACTCTTGGAGAGGCTTGGTCAGGCGTGGATTGAACTTCTTCTCCTCGTCGACGGTGGAGACGGTCTGACCTTCAGCGTTCAGAAATAACACACATCATCTCGTTACTTCATCAAGAGAAGAGCAGCACTCTTCAGTCAATCATCACATCACGCGTACACACAAACACAACGCTATTCACGGCAACACGTCAAAATACAAGAAGACATCGTGCCAGAAATATACTAATAATGCTCAGTATAACTACTCAAATTAAACATTATTGTTTGAGGAATAACCACACGATACTTCTTACATGTGTTCATTAACTAAATACTAAAAATATATGTAAAAAAAAAAGATTTTAAATATTTTAATAAATTAAGTTGTTTTTTTATGCAGTCAAATAATTAGAGATGCTTAAACCCAGAATTCGGTAAAAAAAATATAAGGGTCTAAAAATATTAATGTAATAAATTAATGATAAATTCTATAATTTTCATGATTTTGATTAATTAGACATGCTTTATGATAAATATAATTTCATTTAAGCATTGAAAATGAGTCCAGAAAAAATTAAATGGAAATAAACATGAATCCAGACAAATGGAAAAAAATTGAATAAAAAAATAATAATTTGAAAATAAGCTGAATTTAAAGCTCCATATAAATTCTATAATTTTCATGATTTTAATTAGACATGCTTTTTGATAAATATAATTTAAACATTGAAAATGAGTCCAGGAAAATGAAAATAAAAATAATATTAAAATAAAAAAAGCTGATTTTAAAACTCCATATTAATTCTAGAATGTTCATGATTTTAATTAATTAGACATGCTTTTTGATAAATAGAATTTAAGCATTGAAAATGAGTCCAGAAAAAATTAAATGGGAAAAAACATGAATCCAGAATTAAATGGAATTAAAAAATACATAAAATTAAAATAAAGCTTATTTTAAAGCTCCATATTATTTCTATAATTTTCATGATTTTAATTAGACATGCTTTTTGATAAATATAATTTAAACATTGAAAATGAGTCCAGGAAAATGAAAATAAAAATAATATTAAAATAAAAAAAGCTGATTTTAAAACTCCATATTAATTCTAGAATGTTCATGATTTTAATTAATTAGACATGCTTTTTGATAAATAGAATTTAAGCATTGAAAATGAGTCCAGAAAAAATTAAATGGGAAAAAACATGAATCCAGAATTAAATGGAATTAAAAAATACATAAAATTAAAATAAAGCTTATTTTAAAGCTCCATATTATTTCTATAATTTTCATGATTTTAATTAGACATGCTTTTTGATAAATATAATTTAAACATTGAAAATGAGTCCAGGAAAATTCAAATGGAAAAAACATGAATCCAATAAAGTTGAAAAACAATTAAATTGAAAAAATAAACAAAAATAAAAAAAGAATTAGAAAAAAGCTGATTTTAAAACTCCATATTAATTCTATAATTTTCATGATTTTAATTCATTAGACATGCTTTTTGATAAATACAATTTAATTTGAACATTGAAAATGAGTCCAGAAAATTTCCAAAATGGAAACTAAAAGACTAGAATTTCAAAATAAGCCAATAAATAAATTGAATTTAAACTGGTGTCTTAAACTCCATCTAATAATGTTTCACAGTTAAGTTTATGTCCCTGACATGCTTTATGGTACAGTGTCAACATTGTAGTGTGGGGTAAGATGAAAATGTAGTCCGAGAGTGAAGATTTTTTATGGACAGACTAGTAAGTTGTGGGTAAAGAAGAAAGACAGGTGTGTATGTGTGTCAGATGTGTGGCCATGTGTGAAGAATAAAAGAACACGTGCTGTTGATGATTGCCAAAGCAGTGCTTTTCGCTAGTTTAGCAGCGGTTTAGTGAGTGGTAAAACGCCTTATTGCGCGTTAGTTTTCTAAACAGCTGTCTTCTGACGTAGTTGTATCGTGCGCGGGAAATGAAAAGTGTCGGCAGGTGATGATGCGTGTCGTTATGGACATGTCGTCACAGTTGTGGATCCTGTGAAGAAGTGTGTTACGTGGCGCGCATCATGTGTGTAGTGTGTGATGCACAGACGTGTGTGATGATGAATGGAAGAGAGAGAGAGAGAGAGAGAGAGGAGTAGTGTGCTGCTGTTGTGATGGGCGTGAGTGTGTGTGCTTGTCTGTATGTTAAGATAGCGCAGGAAATGTGTGGTGTATGTGTGTGTGTTAGATTGATGAGAGAGGCGAGAGTGTGTGTGTGTGTGAGAGAGAGATTTTTAGTCTCTTCTGCTCATCAAGGCTGAATTTATTCAATCAAAAATACAGTAATATTGTGCCATTTCTAATATAACTTTCCTATTTTAATATACTTTAAAATAGAATTTATTTCTGTGACGCAGCGCTGATTTTTCAGCATCGTTACTCCTTCAGAAATCATAATAATATGCAGATTTATGAGTGTTGAAACTGTCCTGATTTTTTGGATCATGTGATATTTGATTCTTTGATGAATGCAAAGTTAAAAAGAGCAGCATTTTTTCAAAATATAAATATTTTCTAACAATATACAGGTGCATCTTAGATTATAGGTTCATTTTTGTATTGTAACTTACCTATACTTTCATATATTCTAGATTCGTTTACATGCAAAGTAAATCATTTTTGTTATAATTTTGATGATCAAAAATCACGATATTTCTTTTCACGATATTACATTTTTTGAGATGCACCTGTAAGTCTTTACGATGACCTTTTTATTAATTTAACTCATCACTCCTGAATAAAATTATAAAATAAATTTAAAAAAACTTTGAATAGCATTGTATATTGTAACATTTTTTTTTTTTTTTTATATTTTTAACTTTTTATTGATCAGAGAATAGAAAAAAAAAATATCACAGGTCCCAAAAAACATATATAAAGCAGCATATTATAATTATAATGTGATGCTGAAGACTGGAGGAATGATGCTGAAAATACAGCTTTGATCACAGAAATACATATTATTTGAAAGTATATTAAAATAGAAAACTGTTATTTTAAATAGCAATAATATTTCATAAAAACATTTTGTCCTGTATTTTTTAGCCCTGATGAGCAGAAGAGCTTTTGTGCTGAATCTGACTCATCTCATGATGTTTGGATGCACTGAAGCGGACCCATGCGGTCCAGGACGGGGGTGTTTGGATGCACTGAAGCGGACCCATGCGGTCCAGGACGGGGGTGTTTGGATGCACTGAAGCGGACCCATGCGGTCCAGGACGGGGGGGTGAGGTGCTCGTGTGGCTGGACCTTGCTGGAAGTCGGTGCGTCCGCAGCCGCGGATGAGCAGAGCGTCTCCGGTGAAGGCCATGCGCTCGTCTTCAGTGACGTACGTCAGGCATCCGTCCGTGTGTCCCGGCGTCTCTCGCACCGTCACATACTGCAACAACAGGCAGGATTACTTACTATATGCCAGTATGATATAATATATCACCGTCAGAGTTATGAATGCATTTTAAGAATACTTAAAAAAAATTAATCAACTGGTCACAATGCACAACACCGCTGCGTCAGAGACGCGTGTGCACTCTGATGTAAACGAGCACGGATGAGAAGCACGTGTGTGTGTATGTGTGTTTGTGTGTGTGTGTGTTTGAGTGTGTGTGCGTGTGTTTTGAGTGTGTGTGTGTGTTTTGTGTGTGTGTTTGAGTGTGTGTGTGTGTGTGTGTGTGTGTGTGTGTGTGTGCGTGTGCATGCGTGTGTGTGTACGTGCATGTGTGTGTGTTTGAGTGTGTGTGTGTGTGGGCGAGTGTGTGTATTTGAGTGTGTGTGCGAGCGTGTGTTTGAGTGTGTGCGTGCGAGTGTTTGAGTGTGTGTGTGTGTGTGTGCGTGCTTGTGTGTTTGAGTGTGTGTGTTGTGCGTGTGTTTGAGTGTGTGCGTGCGAGTGTTTGAGTGTGTGCGTGTGTGTGTTTGAGTGTGTGTGTGTGTTTTAGTGTGTGTGTGTGCACGTGCATGTGTGTGTGTTTGAGTGTGTGTGTGTGCGTGCTTGTGTGTTTGAGTGTGTGTGTGTTGTGCGTGTGTTTGAGTGTGTGTGTGTGTGTGTGTGTTTGAGTGTGTGTGTATGTTTTATTGTGTGTGCGTGTGTGTTTGGGTGTGTGTGTTTGAGTGTGCGTGTTTTAGTGTGTGTGCGTGTGTTTGAGTGTGTGTGTTGTGCGTGTGTTTGAGTGCGTGTGTTTGAGTGTGTGTGTTGTGCGTGTGTTTGAGTGTGTGTGTTTAGTGTGTGTGTTGATGCTGTGTGTTTGAGTGTGTCGTGTTGTGCGTGTGTTTGTGTTGTGCGTGGTATTGTTTGTGTGTTGTTCGTGTGTTTGAGTGTGTGTGTTGTGCGTGTGTTTGATTGTGTGTGTTGTTCGTGTGTTTGAGTGTGTGTGTTAGTGCGTGTGTGTTGACGTGTCGTGTGTGTGTGCGTGTGTTTGATGTGTGTGTGCTGTGCTGTGTGTTTGAGTGTGTGTGTGTTGTTGCGTGTGTTTGAGTGTGCGTGTGTGACTGGTGTCATCCAGTCTAAGTGGTGTGATTGTGCGTGTTTAGATGCATCTGTGATGAATAATTCTTTCATTGATGATGGTTGTGATCGACAATAGTTTGAATGTGAATTGAGGTGTGCAAATCTGATATTGATGAAAATCATCTTTATAAGTTGTTCAATGAAATTCTTAGCATGTATTACTAATCAATAATTAAGTGTATTATTGTCAGTACAAATATCTTCGAGTGGAACATGATCTGTAATATCTAATGATTTTTGGCATAAATAAGAAATCTATATTGTTGACATACGTGTATTGACTGTGCTGCTTATGACTGTGCTCCAGGGACACACATGATCTGAATGAAGGCATTGATTATGTAATGAACTATGTCCTGTGATAAAGCGGTAGAGAAGGGCAGTTGTTCGTGTGCATGTGTCTCATACGTGTTTGCCGAAGCTGACGCGGTCTCCGTCTGAGAGCTGGATGTCGGCCGCGGCTCCGCTGTGTTTGGAGATAGCACTCTTCAGACCCAACACCTTCTTCTTCAGGAGCCCGGTGCCGGTGATGTGATCGGCGTGACAGTGAGTGTTCACTGCAGAGAAGAACATCATCATCATCATCATCCTCAGTGTTTATCCCACACACATCATCATCATCATCAGTGTTTATCTCACACACATCATCATCAGTGTTTATCTCACACACATCATCATCATCATCAGTGTTTATCTCACACACACATCATCATCAGTGTTTATCTCACACACATCATCATCAGTGTTTATCTCACACACACATCATCATCATCATCAGTGTTTATCTCACACACACATCATCATCATCAGTGTTTATCTCACACACATCATCATCATCATCATCAACAGTGTTTATCTCACACACATCATCATCATCATCATCAGTGTTTATCTCACACACATCATCATCATCATCAGTGTTTATCTCACACACATCATCATCATCATCATCATCAGTGTTTATCTCACACACATCATCATCATCATCATCATCAGTGTTTATCTCACACACATCATCATCATCATCAGTGTTTATCTCACACACATCATCATCATCATCATCAACAGTGTTTATCTCACACACATCATCATCATCATCATCATCATCAACAGTGTTTATCTCACACACATCATCATCATCAGTGTTTATCTCACACACATCATCATCATCAGTGTTTAACTCACACACATCATCATCATCAGTGTTTATCTCACACACATCATCATCATCAGTGTTTATCTCACACACATCATCATCATCAGTGTTTATCTCACACACATCATCATCATCAGTGTTTATCTCACACACATCATCATCATCAGTGTTTATCTCACACACACATCATCATCATCATCAGTGTTTATCTCACACACATCATCATCATCATCATCAGTGTTTATCTCACATGCATCTCCTTCACTTTAAATTAAGACACATCCGAGTAATCTGGAATCTATCATCTGTGATCATATCATAATTGTTGTTTTAAGCATTTTGCAGAAGTGACAGGCATCACTGCATCATTCAGTCTATTAAAATACATTTAAAATGATCACAAATTCAAGATATGGAGGCAGAAAATGTATATGGGTAATTGACAAATACAATTTGGACCGTGTCCTATGGTGTGACACAGCAAACAATTTAGAAAAAAAATGTATCATAAAAAATAAGATGAGTGTGAGTGATAGTGACCAGAATATGAAGAATTCACTCAGCTAAATATCGTCTAATTCCCAGAAAACACTGAGATATTACTTTGGGTCATTATCCCCCCCCATGTAAGAGCACTTAAAGAGATGCTTACAGGCCACTTTGAGCGTCAGGCCCAGGTCACTGATGAGCTGCAGGTCTCTGTTCACCGTCTCCAGCACCGGGTCGATCAGAACGGCTTCTCTGCTGTCAGCGTCGGCCAGCAGGTACGTGTATGTGCTGCTCTCGGACTCGAAGAGCTACGGGAACAACAGCAGCGGCGGCGGCGGCGGGAGTCAGACACAACATCATCACCGACAACACAACACAACATCATCACTGACAACACAACACAACTACACAATCATCACCGACAACACACCACAGTACAACATCATCACCGACAACACACCACAGTACAACATCATCACCGACAACACAACACAACACAGCTACACAATCATCACAGACAGCACAACACAACTACACAATCATCACCGACAACACACCACAGCACAACACTGCTACAACATCATCACCGACAACACAACACACCACAACACAGCACAACATCATCACCGACAACACAACACACCACAACACAGTACAACATCATCACCGACAACACAACACAGCACAACATCATCACCGACAACACAACACAGCACAACATCATCACCGACAACACACCACAGTACAACATCATCACCGACAACACACCACAGTACAACATCATCACCGACAACACAACACACCGCAACACTGCTACACAATCATCACCGACAACACACCACAGTACAACATCATCACCGACAACACAACACACACCGCAACACTGCTACACAATCATCACAGACAACACAACACAGCACAACATCATCACCGACAACACAACACACCACAACACAGTACAACATCATCACCGACAACACAACACAGCACAACATCATCACCGACAACACAACACAGCACAACATCATCACCGACAACACACCACAGTACAACATCATCACCGACAACACACCACAGTACAACATCATCACCGACAACACAACACACCGCAACACTGCTACACAATCATCACCGACAACACACCACAGTACAACATCATCACCGACAACACAACACACCGCAACACTGCTACAACAATCATCACCGACAACACACCACAGTACAACATCATCACCGACAACACACCACAGTACAACATCATCACCGACAACACAACACAGCACAACATCATCACCGATAACACAACACACCACAACATCATCACAGACAACACAACACTGCTACACAATCATCACCGACAACACAACACAGTACAACATCATCACCGACAACACAACACACCACAACACTGCTACAACATCATCACCGACAACACAACACACCACAACACTGCTACACAATCATCACCGACAACACAACACACCACAACACTGCTACAACATCATCACCGACAACACAACACACCACAACACTTCTACAACATCATCACCGACAACACAACACACCACAACACAGCACAACATCATCACCGACAACACAACACACCACAACACTGCTACAACATCATCACCGACAACACAACACTGCTACACAACACTGCTACACAATCATCACAGACAGCACACCACAGCGAAACACTGCTACACAATCATCACAGACAACACAACACACCACAGTACAACACTGCTACACAATCATCACAGACAACACAACACTGCTACACAATCATCACAGACAGCACACCACAGCGAAACACTGCTACACAATCATCACAGACAACACACCACAGTACAACACTGCTACACAATCATCACAGACAACACACCACAGCACAACACTGCTACACAATCATCACCGACAACACACCACAGTACAACACTGCTACACAATCATCACAGACAACACACCACAGCGAAACACTGCTACACAATCATCACAGACAACACACCACAGTACAACACTGCTACACAATCATCACAGACAACACACCACAACACTGCTACACAATCATCACCGACAACACAACACACCACAGTACAACACTGCTACACAATCATCACCGACAACTAGGGCTGTAACGATACACCAAACCCACGATTCGGTTCGTATCACGATTTTTGACCCACGATTCGGTTCGTATCACGATTTTTTCGTGGGGGGTAAAAAAAAAAAAAAAAAGATTTTTAAAACAATATTTTTTATTAAATAACATTTGAAAAATCTTTATAAATTGAACACCAAAGAACAAGATTAACTATGCAAATTATTAACAATATAAATAGCCATATATAAAATAAATAAATAGCCAAAGCTATAACACTTCTGTTTTCTTTGTAACAAAATACTGTTGAAAAACAAACAGAACTAAACTCCATTGTGGAGATGATTCGAGCATGTTAAAAATTCTTCTTCAATCAAGTTCCCCTTCATGGGAACTTCGAACTGCGTCCCCTAGGGGTCGCTATGGGGGAACGCCTTCAGCGAGACTCGTGTCTGAAGATACATATGTAAAAACACCATCCGTTGGCCGGCGCGACCATAATATAAGGACCGCCGGGAGAATACATCATCCTCTTCTTCGTCTTCACTGACTGGTCTGTTTGAAG
>CM049823.1:34834408-34884408 GCA_027422435.1 Schizopygopsis pylzovi | reverse complement strand
ATTAGAATTCGATATAAACGCAGAATTACGAGATATAAATCAATTTCGATATAAATAGAATTGCGAGTTATAAAGCAGAATTACGATATATAAATCAATTTCGATATAAATAGAATTGCGAGTTATAAAGCAGAATTACGATATATAAATCAATTTCGATATAAATTAGAATTGCGAGTTATAAAGCAGAATTACGAGATATAAATAGAATTGCGATATAAACGCAGAATTGTGAGATATAAATTCAGAATTATGAGATATAAATCAATTTCGATATAAATTAGAATTGCAATATAAACAGAATTACGAGACATAAATAGAATTGCGATATAAATGTAGAATTACGAGATATAAATAGAATTGCGATATAAACGCAGAATTATGAGATATAAATCAATTTTGATATAAATAGAATTGCGAGTTATAAAGCAGAATTACGATATATAAATCAATTCCGATATAAATAGAATTGTGAGTTATAAAGCAGAATTACGATATATAAATCAATTTCGATATAAATAGAATTGCGAGTTATAAAGCAGAATTGTGAGATATAAATTCAGAATTATGAGATATAAATCAATTTCGATATAAATTAGAATTGCAATATAAACACAGAATTACGAGATATAAATAGAATTGCGATATAAACGCAGAATTACGAGATATAAATCAATTTCGATATAAATAGAATTGCGAGTTATAAAGCAGAATTACGATATATAAATCAATTTCGATATAAATAGAATTGCGAGTTATAAAGCAGAATTACGATATATAAATCAATTTCGATATAAATAGAATTGCGAGTTATAAAGCAGAATTACGATATATAAATCAATTTCGATATAAATAGAATTGCGAGTTATAAAGCAGAATTAGATATATAAATCAATTTCGATATAAATAGAATTGCGAGTTATAAAGCAGAATTACGAGATATAAATAGAATTGCGATATAAACGCAAAATTGTGAGATATAAATTCAGAATTATGAGATATAAATCAATTTCGATATAAATTAGAATTGCAATATAAACACAGAATTACGAGATATAAATCAATTTCGATATAAATAGAATTGCGAGTTATAAATCAGAATTGCGATATAAATTCAGAATTGCGAGAAATCAGAATTGTGAGATAAATTAAGAATTGCAAAGCATAAATTAGAATTGTGAGATTTAAACTGAATTGCAATATAAAACAGAATTACAAAATAAAAATTCTAAATTGTGAAGCATAAATTAGAATTGAGATATAAACTCTGAAATAAGAACTGAGATATAAATCAGAATTGCGAAGCATAAATTAGAATTGAGATATAAACTCTGAAATAAGAATTGTGAGATATACATTCAGAATTGTGAGAAAGTCAGTCAAAATATTTCAGTTCATATCTCAGAATTCTGAGGAAAAAAGTCCAAATTGTGAGACACAGTAAAAAGTTGCAATAAAATTGCGCTTCCATTGATGAGCATTCAGTAACGATGCCTCTCTATAGAGTCTGAGAGCGGCTCTGAACTCACCTGTGAAGATGCTGCTGAACGCCTCTAAACCTGCGGCTTTATAAAGGTGCTCGACAACAATCCACAATCATGCCTAGAGTCACGCAAGCTCAGAAACACCAACCAGTCCCTGAGCGCCAATTACAGGACACCTAGCAACACCAGCACATGCTCATTAATATTCATGAGCCGTCTTCTCCAGATCAGCCATGACCAGATTCAAGCATCCTGATGATGATGATGATGAAGATCACAATCCCTTCTCCGAGCGTACGTGACTCCAGTCACAGTCAGATCAAACCAGCTCTGCATCTAATCAGCGTTTATTACAGCCTTCGTTACACATGATACGCTTTCAGTTATCAGTTATGAGATTAAAGCCTTGTACAATCTGTGTAATAATTAATAACACTCTGTGTAATAATAATTAATGACACTGTTTTCAAAAGGGATTGTTCTGTGTGGTGACCGCCGAGAAGGACTCTGGATCCTGTAATCAATTAAAGAAATATTAATGGAGTTTGGACGGATTATAAATGCATGTAGAAATATAGAACATATAGAAATTAATGTTCTGGGCTCAGATTGAGTTTTGCACATATTTAAAAAAAATTATCGTGCACTGAAAAAATGATATGAACTTATGTTTTTCCATTAATTTAAACAATTAGATTTTTTAAGTTAAAATTTTTAATGCAGTTTATTATATTTTACTTTATTAGAAATATTATAATTAGTTCTGTCAAACGATTAATCTCATACAAAATAAAAGCTTATGTTTACATAATATAATAAATATACACATATATATTAATACACACACATACAGTGTATATTGTGAAAACATGTGCATGTGTTTACTTGCATATATTTATATTAGATATCATATATTAAATATAGAAAAATAATATTTTTCTTAAATATATACATGCATGGGTGCATATATATATATATGCATAGTACACACATATATTATGCAAACAAAAACTTTTATTTTGCATGTGATTAATCGCTTGACAGCACTACTTTATAATAATATAATATGTAATTATTATAATTTATTAAAAGCTTAAATGACTTGCAGCTAATTTGATTATACTTAAAAATGTACGGCAGCAGGTTTTAAACTGAATTCGGTGTAATTTTTCGTATCAAGAGATTATTGGTTTATTAGTTTATTTTACACGGTCAAGGTGATGGACTTTAGTTTCATGTTAATAAATAATAAGTGCACGTAAGGCTTTAGAATCAGGTCTCATTAGTTATGCATTAACTAACAATACGCAATATATTTATTAGTATTTATTCATCTTTGTTTAACATTAAATAATACTAGTTATTGTTTGTTTATGTCCATTAAATAGCATTAACTATAAAAAAATAATGTTTTATATGCATTAGTAAATGTTAAAATTAATAAGATTAATACAAGTATTTTCATTATTAGTTTATATTAACGATTCTTTCAAAGCTGCTTCACAGAAACAAGCTGGAAATAACCGTTAATGGTGCAAAAATCAATGATTGATTAATTAATTGCAGCTAAAGCAGCTCTACAGAAGACAAAGTTCGTATGCATAAAGTCCTGTGGTTTTAATGGTGTTTTATGCTGATAGCACATTACTGTAAATATTATTTTAGCTTGTTTTGACAGATATGGTTTATAATCTGAACCCGTAACACTCTCTGAGCAGCGTCGTGGTGATGTGTGTATTTACACCGATGTGCTGATGAATCCAGTCCAGCAGCGGAGTGATTCTGCTGTAAACGCCGGGTTTATTGACTCGACCACATCCTTCACCCCAACTCACCACACCGGCCAAACGCCAGTCACCCGCTTCAGTCCGGCACACCAGAGGACCCCCGCTGTCTCCCTGAGCGAGAGAGCAGAGACATGAGAAACACACACAGACAGACACACGCAGAGAGAGAGAGAGAGAGAGAGAAAGAAAGAGAGAGAGACACACACACACACACACACACACACACACACACACACACAGAGAGAGAGAGAGAGAGAGAGACACACACACACACACACACACACAGACACTCACACACGCAGACACTCACACGCACGCACACACACACAGACACAGAACACACACACACACACACGCACGCACGCACGCATGCACGCACGCACGCACACACACACAGAGACACACACACACAGAGACACACACACACAGAGACACACACAGAGACACACACACACACACACACACACACACACACACACACGACACACACACAGACACGCACGCACGACACACACACACAGAACCGCACGCACGCACGACACACACACACACACACACACAGAGACACACACACACACACGAGAGACACACACACACAAACACAGAGACACACACACAAACACAGAGACACACACACACACACACACACACAGACACACACACACACAGAGAGAGAGATAGAGACATACACACACACACACACACACACACAGAGAGAGAGAGAGAGACATACACACACACACACACACACACACACACAGAGAGAGAGAGACACACACACAGAGAGAGAGAGGGAGAGAGACACACACACACACACACACACACAGAGAGAGAGACACACACACAGAGAAGAGACACACACTACACACACACAACATACACATCATTAGAGAGACTTACACACACACACACACACACACACACACACACAGAGAAGAGACACACACACACACACACACATCACATGCAGAGAGAGACACACACACAGAGAGAGAGACACACACACACACACACACACAGAGAGAGACACACACACACACACACACACATGCACACACAGAGAGAGAGACACACACACACAGAGAGAGAGACACACACACACACACACACACACACACACACACGTGCGTCTATAAATAATTACTAGTAACATTTTACTTAAGGCTTCCA
Source organism: Schizopygopsis pylzovi (assembly GCA_027422435.1). NCBI lineage: Eukaryota > Metazoa > Chordata > Actinopteri > Cypriniformes > Cyprinidae > Schizopygopsis > Schizopygopsis pylzovi. The sequence continues at coordinate 34,879,967 of CM049823.1, read as the reverse complement.
TTTGTTAACATTAGTTAACTACACTAGCTTACATGAACAACATTACATTTATGCATTTAGCAGACGCTTTTATCCAAAGCACCTTACAATTGAGGAATACTGTCAGCGATACATTATAAAGAGTCACAGGGAGCGCTTGTCATACAACATGTCAGGCATTGTTCAGAGCACAACTAGACAGACAGGGAGAGGGTAAGGAAAGGGAGCAAAGGTGCTTTTTATGATGAAGAAGCAGAAGTCAAGTAAAGTGTCCAGGTGTCGCTTGAACATTGTCAGGGATTCATCATTGCGGATGGGGGGGGGGGGGGGGGGGGGTTATTCCACCAGCCAGGAACGGTGAATGAAAACGTCCTGGAGAGTGATTTTGTGCCTCTCTGTGATGGTAACTACAGTTAATAGTACTGAATGTTTTTGTGCTTGCATGAACTAACAATGAAGAGTTTCAGCAGTTTTAACAAGGGTTATTAAATACTATAACATTGATTGTTCATTATGTTACTTTTGCAACTAACTATAAGCAGTTGCATTTTTATTAACTAACAATAACAACGATCAGTGTTATTTTAGTGTTCAATTATAGTTTTCTTTGTAAATTTTTAATAAAAAAATAAAATTTCATATTTTTTTGTTGTCATTTTAATTTTAAGTATTTTTTTGTTATATTAGTTATTTACTTTTTCTAATTTGTATATAAGTTTTAGTCGTTTTAGTACTTAAACTACACAAAAAAATGATATGCCTTGTCAGCAAGCTAAAATAAAATAAGTTATATTTTTATATATTTTTTTTTTACATTTTAAGTTAATTTTAAGTTATTTTGTATGCATACAAGTTAAAATAATAACCCTGATAAAGTAACAAATGTATTGCTTCAATAACTAGCCTTAACTAATGGGTCCCTATTGTAAAATATATATTTCACAGAAAAATCATTTTCTCACCCTCATAATGTTTCATGCCATTTTTGCACCATGAGCTCCGCCTGAGCTCTCAGATCTCATTTATTTCAAATGTATCAGGTCGAGATGCATCGTTTATTTCAATGTATCAGGTGGAGATGCATCAGATGAGACACGGTTTTACATCACGACGTGAAGCGATGGGTCTCGGTGACCCGGTATCTGACTCGAGTGCAGATGAAAATGAGATTTCAGACAATGACAGAGACACGAGGACTTCCAGCGAAGCTCAGACAGCGGTTACAGGACTCCAGAACACCTGAAATAATGCGGTCCAGTCTTTTTAAAAGCTTTTGTTCCACAGAAGAAAAACTAAAGGTTTGGAATGACACGAGCAGTGTCGGGGGGGGTGACGCATTACAAGTAACGCGAGTTACGTAATAATATAACCTTTTTCAAGTAACTAGTAAAGTAACGCATTACTTTTTAATTTACTAGAAAATATCTGAGTTACTTTTTCTCCATTTATTGACTGAGTGCGCCGTGTGAACATGATCTTACTGTAGATCTAATCTAGACTAAATATGAATGTGTATTAATTCATCACACTCACAAAAAACAGATTCAGTATTCATCAAAATGAATTAAAACAGTGAAATACAAACTCAGAATATGACGCAATCCTGCAATAATTAAATATGTTAAACAACACAAATATATCTAATCTCATTTTATTAACGATGTGTTTGCTGCTGACCTTTGATGATCAGTTCAATCATACTAATAACAAAAATTACTTTAGATAAACTAACAATTGTTTTTAATTCTGAAGAGTGTTGAACTTCTCCTGTGTTCTTCTGTACAGACGTGATTTACTCGTCCTTCAGTCTGAGGTTTATTCATTACACTTTTTGGTGTGAAAGGCTTTTATATTTGCTATAAATATAACTTATTGTATTAAAAACAAACAATCAAGCCCTGCTCATATTTAAAAAGTAACGCGGAAAAGTAACGTAACGCATTACTTTCCATAAAATGTAACTAAGTAACGTAATTAGTAACTTTTTTGGAGTATCGCAATATTGTAACGCATTACTTTCAAAAGTAACTTTCCTCGACACTGGACACGAGGATGTGTAAATAACAGGGCTGCCCCCTAATAGTCAACTAACCGTTAGTTGACCAGAAGAGGCTTGGTCAACCAAAACTTGACTAGTTGCTTAATCGCAGAAAAAAAGAAATTCCACATTGGCAAATATACTCAGATTGTGCTGGTCCAAATAAGAGTAATACATCTTTCAAATCTGTGCTATTTGTGTGCACTCACAACTTCAACAAAACATTGTGCTTTTGTAAAATAATCAAAGTTGTTGAAAATAATGACGTCTGTGAACTTGTGAGAAACTCTTTGCATGCTTGCCTCACAGACATGAAATATATCTATATATAGAGAAAAATGTCTACTTTCAAATGGAAAACAATATTCTCAGATTATGTAATCCGTATGAAACATGCATACAGGCGCATCAATACTGCGGAGATGACGAGTCAGTGTCGCCCGAGTTCATATCTTAAACGAAGAAAGCACTAGTTTATCACATTATTAACATGTTAATGCAATCTCCTTAATGTTTTTTACTGACACATTTACTTCTGCGGTGTGCCGTGGTAAGCTTTATGCATGCAATTAAAGGCATGTTATAATGATTTAAATGGTATATTAATAAACTTGCGATTAGTCAACTAGAAATCCATTAACTTAGTCGAGTTAAATAATGACACGCTGATCGTTTTCAAGCAAGCTGTTCCTTTAATGCATGTGGATACCTGACAGGAGTCCACTCCTCCCTCCATAACGCCGGCGCAAAGCATTCTGGGAGTGATCTGTGAGCCGTACACATAGGGCTGTGAGCAGACGGTCTGATCGATCAGCTGAACCGAAGCCTGTCTCAGGTGTGACGACACAGACCCTGTGAGAGAACCAAAGCACATGAACGGATGAACGCACCTCTCCAGGGACGAACGCTTCAGAAACGCTCACCTCCTTCCAGTGTGTAACCCCAGCCCGTCACCCAGCAGGACGATCCCGGAGGAAAAGACTCGCTCAGACGGGGCAAACACACGGGTCTCACGCCGTCTAAACCACACACAACACAAGACGTGAGCCGTGCTGGCAGAACGAGTCACGGAAACTTAATTAAGCAACCAGGGCCGTATTCCTAACGATTATAAGACTACCCTCAGAACTCCTAATTCAGCTTAAAAAATCCTACGTATGATTCTTAGCATAAAAGTGATTCAGGACCAATCTAAGAGCAACTCTGAGCGAGGAAAAGACCAAAACTTGTATGGAGGAGGCGGGGCTGACCCTGTTGCTAGGTAAGATACAGTCTTTTGAAGACTGTGATTGGTTGGTTGTCCAAGAAGGAAATAAAAGAGTGCTTTTAGGGTCTATTATAAGCCTTCACTTTGAAACTATATGCGTTATTTTTCCTGTTTCACCATACTCTCTCTCACACACATTATACATGTATATATTCTTTATTTACCACACTGTCATACGTACAATTTTTAGGAAATGAACAGCGACATAATACAGTTCTGAAAGTGCTATACATGTTTGTGTGATCACTTTGTGACAGACCTAAATCATCACAGCTGCACGGTTGCATTTTCCCAAATATGTTAATGTAGAGATTACGTCTATTTCTGGCGCGATGGCATTTCTGCACGGTGTCGGAGATGTTAGCGTGTCTCTAATAAGATCGGTCACAAACACGATCTAATGTGTGACGTCTTATTAACTCACCGTCATGCATTGTGTGCAACACATTTCTTCATGTTTCGTTAATTTTCTTCTCTGCTAAAGAAACTCTTAAGCCTCTTAAAAGTCCTCATTCGTACTCCTAACAATTGTGGACCTTAAGACCTCTTTTAAGAGTTAAGATGCTTTCTGAATAACTTTTTTAATCTTTTCTATAATTTGAATAGGAAACGCCCACATTTCTAAGAACTGTGTTACTATGAGCAAGTCTCGCGCTTTGAAGTCCCGTTCTGAATCAAATGATTCGTGATAATAATTGTGATTATTAATATAAAGAAAGTAAGTGGAGGAAACAATAAACAAAAAACTAGGTGTTTTGCTTTGAAAGCTTCAGAAAACATGCAGACTTCAAACGGTCTTTTAATGTAGAATGAAAAATAAAAATAACTATTTGTTTTGCTCATTGAGACTCATTCTGCCAGCACAGGTCACATATATTAAAACACCTGCCTATAATGTGACATCTAAGATCATTCCTGATATGTAATGAGAAAGAGTATAAGATAGTACTTGATTTTATTGATCAAGAATTGATTTGATTGTGAAATGCCTCTATATCAATAAAGTTATTGCATTTGATTAACAAAAATATTGTTTAGAAAAGCATGCATAATAAGCGCTGTTAACACAGAACACATTTATTGCATTCAACTGCATTGATTTTCCTTGTGTTTTCTATGTAAACATGAGCTGGATGGACGTGTTTGACTGCTGAACTCACGTCTTGTATTTTTTTGAAGTGTGCAAAATTACATGGAATATATTTCCATGTATTTTAATTAAGGAATAGTTCAATCAAAACTGAAAATGTGCTCAAAATGCCCTCGCCCTCAGGCCGTCTGAGATGTAGATGAGTTTGTTTCTTCATCAGGTTTGGAGGAATGTGTCTCTGCAGCAATGGATGCTCTGCAGTGAATGGGTGCCGTCAGAATGAGAGTCTGATAAAAACATCACACCACTCCAGTCCATCAGTTAACATCAGGAGAAGACTTTTTCACTGAGAAAGAGTTATTATGGATTATGAACTCTATGGTATTTGAGTTAAAAACGTCTGGATTTTTCTTCTCCAGATGTTAACTGATGGACTGGAGTGGTGTGATGTTTTTATCAGACTCTCATTCTGACGGCACCCATTCACTGCAGTGCATCCATTGCTGCAGAGACACATTTCTACAAACCTGATCAAGCAGCGTAATTAATTTAATTGACATTGTCAGGAGTGAACTCACCTCCCATCTCTATCTCCGTCCGTGTGCGCAGCAGACACAGGTCGTAGTCGTTGTTGTCCAGTGAGAATCCCGGATGCGGTTTTATCTGCAGTGTTTGGTAGCGTTTTCCCTGAGACGGATCCGAGACGGTACCAACCACCACGATCCAGTCCGACTCCAGCTTCATGTTAAACCTGCCAAACGAGACGCACACAGAGATGAGCGGCGTGAGAATCCCCGTCTGTGGTCTCGTCTCATACTCACTGTATGAAGCAGTGGGCGGCAGTGATGACCCAGCGAGGGCTGGCGATGGTTCCTCCACACATGTGTTTGCCCTGATAGTGTAAACTGGTCTGCCAACCCCACTGACCCTTCACAGCCTCCGTACCGCCCACAATACGTGACCCCTGAGACCCAGCGTTCATTGCTGCGGAGCAATCTGGGCGACAGAGACCAGGTACATCAAGTTAACATGCTGCGAAATACACTGGCTTATCTTACTTAGTATTTTATCTTGTTTCCAGTCAAAATTATTAATATTATCTATAAGATATTTGTGAGCCTGGAGCACAAAAGCAGTCGGGTATATTTGTAGCAATAGCCAACAATACATTGTATGGGTCAAAATTATACATTTTTATTTTATGCCAAAAATCATTAGATATTAAGATCATGTTCCATGAAGATATTTGTACCATAAATATATCAAAACTTAATTATTAATTATTAATATGCATTGCTGAGAACTTCATTTGAACAACTTTAAAGATGATTTTCTCAATATTTAGATTTTTTTGCACCCTCAGATTCCCAAATATTGTCCAAACCATACATCAATGGAAATATTATTTATTAATCTTCATATGTTATTATAGGCCTATTGTATTATTATAAAGAGTTGAACTGCACTGTAAAAAAAAACAATGTTTTCTAAAATGTGCATCATTTAGTCACATCAAGGGTCAAATTAAATTTAAACAGCACATTACAGTTCAAAGTTGCACACTTTTTTTAGTACAGGTCTGGTATGAAGAGAGTTTTTGCTCAGGTGGACGAAATGTCAGTCCAATTTTGCTCAGCAAGAAAAACAATGAAAGGGAACTTTGCCTATGACATCATCTTATATTTGAGTATGCGTCACGTACCCGAGGGAATGCTGAAGGTGTCATTGGCTGGATATTTGACGGAATAGAAAGGCGCTGGAGGGACGGTGCAGTTCTGGGGCTCCATGTCTCGCTCTTTGTTTGGGAAACACACGAACTTCACTGAAGAAGAGAAGCATTGAGTTATGCGTCTGTTTGCAGTCGGTTCTGAGAGACGCTGGTGTTACCTGTGACGGCGATGCAGAGGGTGAGGATGATGAAGATGGGGACGAGGGTCGTGATGAACGCCAGACGTGACGGACACGATGAACAGAGTCGGATCCCAGAGACATCTGTGACGACAAAACACAAGAGTTTGGGAATTAAAACTGGAATAATCTATCTGTCTGTCTGTCTATCTATCTATCCATCCATCCATCCATCCATCCATCCATCCATCCATCCATCTATCTATCTACCCATCATTTTATATATCAATCTATCTATCCATCTATCTATCCATCCATCCATCCATCTATCTACCCATCATTTTATATATCAATCTATCTATCCATCTATCTATCTATCTGTCTATCTACCCATCAATCTATCTATCTGCCCATCAATATATCGATCTACCCATCAATCAATCTATCTACCCATCAATCTATCCATCTATCCCTCTATCTACCCATCAATCAATCTATCTACCCATCAATCAATCTATCTACTCATCAAGCAATCTATCTACCCATCAATCAATCTACCCATCAATCTATCTATCTACCCATCAATCAATCTATCTACCCATCATTATATTATCAATCTATCTACCATCAATCAATCTATCTACCTATCTATCTATCTAATCAATCATCATCATCATCATCAATCATCTATCATCAATCAATCAATCTATCTATCTATCTATCTATCTATCTATCTATCTATCTACCCATCAATCTATCTATCTACCCATCAATCTATCTATCTATCTAATCTATCTATCTACCCATCAATCTATCTATCTACCCATCAATCTATCTATCTACCCATCAATCAATCTTTCTACCCATCGATCCACCCATCAATCTATCTATCTACCCATCAATCTACCCATCAATCAATCTATCTACCCATCGATCTACCCATCAATCAATCTATCTACCCATCAATCAATCTATCTACCCATCGATCTACCCATCAATCTATCTATCTACCCATCAATCTATCTATCTACCCATCGATCTACCCATCAATCTATCCTATCGATCTACCCATCAATCTATTTATCTACCCATCAATCAATCTATCAATCAATCTATCCATCTATCCCTCTATCTATCTATCTATCTATCTACTCTCTCTCTCTCTCTCCATCCCTCCATCCTCTCACCCGTCTCGTCTGTAGAGGGGGTCTTTGGGGTCCTGTATGCTGATCTCTTCATCCGTGGCTGTGGTTTTAGGGTCAGTGCGGGCGGATGAGTGTCTCTCAGGAGGGTTGAACAGATGAGGCATCAGCACTGACAGTGAGTACGGGGCCAGTTCAGAGACGCCCAGCAGCTGCACACAGCCAGCAGAGACCAGCGCCACAGGAAGCGGCACCGAGGCACTTCCTGTTCCGCACAGAGCCTGATGAACGGGGCTCTTCGATGCAGATCCAGGAATCAGGGTGAGCGGCGTCTCCGTCATCACTGGAGCCGTGAGCAGAGGAAGAGCCATGTTTAGGAGCGCCGGACAGGTGCATGATGGGAAGGTCTGCAGAGGCTCGCGGCTGTCCTTCGCCGGGCCGATGTTATAGAAACCCTAAACGTAAGGTCAAAGGTCAGTTATCATCAAGCATAGACTGTTTTCACATTTTCGAGACTAATGACTAGTAAGATACGGTTATTAGAAACTGAAACATTAATACATTATCCAAAATATCAAATAAACAATCTTGCACTGGGGGGATTTATTTTTGCATGATGGTCACTTGACTTATTTAGTTTTGTTTTATTGATTTTTTTGTGCATCTGATAAGCAACTCATTTTGTTAACAAGACGATAAAAAAATAAAAGATAACGGAAAATGATGCAATTGTTTATGCAACATTAAATTAACTCTGTGTGCTACAAAACATGCAAAATGCATTAAAATAACAATAAAATAAGTAATATTTCAGCACCCCAAGTGTTACCAAACAGTACTGCAAAAAGAGTGATTGTTTTCACACAGTTTCTCTGAACACTCCCCCGGTCTGTCATTGGTCAGTTAAACAGATAGTCCCGCCCCCAAACTCACACCATTGGTTGAGACCCTTTTCGCATTTATTAACACGTTTTTCTCTTTTGGAAAGTCACAGAAACACTATAATGGATTTTTTATTTTGCTATTGGATACATTTCTTCTGTTGAACACAATTTGTTTGTTTTTTAGAATATTGCCAACCAAACAGCTGACGGTACCCATCGACTTCTATAGACTTTTTTTCCCTGCCATGGATGCCAATGGGTACCGTCAACTATTTGAGTGCCAAAATTCTTCAGATTATCTTCAATTGTGTTCAAGAGAAGAAAAAAAACTCATAAAGGCTTGGAACAACATGAGGGTGAATAAATGATGACACTATTTACATTTTCCGTCCCTTTAAGCAAGACATGAAAAGGTATTTAATGACACACTTCACCTCTACATAGTGCACGTGCTACACTTTCAGTGAATGCAATCTCACAGCAAGACGTTTTGAGGAATTGTTACAAAGAGGCTATTGTTCTTACCTGGACACCAGCCATTGTTTGTGTCAACTCATGCATTCAAAGACACGAGGCCATTCTTCTCCTCCGCCTCCAACAATAGAAGACACTTGAATAACGAAAGTCCAAAAACCTGAGATAAGCATCAATAGTAGTAGAGCCGAGGCGCAGCGCGCTGCATACTCCATCCGTTCAATCCTCTGCGATGCTCGGCCTGCTTTTGTCCTCATCTATCTGCATGGGTCCACATTCAGTCTAAGCCTCGGGAAGTTTATGAAGAGCGTTTCAGCTGTAACGGATAGGCTGATGAAAAATGCATGCTGATTATTGTTAGACGGAGGTCAGAGTTGAGCAACTGAGAGTAAGATATCACAAAACAACAACGAGCCAGTGACTCAGCATGAGGGTCAATGCACTGCTGCCGGGTAAAAATCATTAATACTTCACATCGGATGCATTGGTTGATTTGCACATTAATGCATTTGTTAACACGTGACAGATATGAGGTGAGCTTGCATGGATAATGTGTGTTTGTGTGGTTAAGCTGTGATCTGTTTTTACCTGCGATCACATTACAGGATCGAACCGTGAGGTGCTGGGAGTCAACAGGAGACCTGCCTTCTGTAACAGGAGCAGTTAGATCAAAAACAAGATTAGAGTAACTCAGTTAAGACGTCAGATTACACTAACGAACGAGCCACGGGAAACCGGAGATTCAGAGTCCTCAGGCCGCAGCAGTCATTATCAGAGTTAAGAACAAAACTCATAATAATACAGTCAACTCGAATTAAAACCATTCAAAAATAGGTTGCTTGAAATCAAATGTGTTAAAAAAATAAAATATAAAAAAAATACCAAATTAAAATTTCAACTAGTTGCCAAGGCATTTCTCAATTTAATTTAATTTAATATTGAAATAAAATCATCTAAAAAGTTAAATAAAAAAAGAAAAGTGTCTTAATGATACTAAAATAACACTGTAACATATCAGTGCTGTTTAAGTATAAAACTAAAAACTGAAACTCAAATGAAATCCATTAAAAACATTTTCATGACTTGAAATAAATGTTAACTGAAATCAAATTAAATATAAAACAAAATATTTAATGTAGTTGCCATGGCAACGTTTCCCATTTAAATTTAGTTTAACTAAAATAACAAACTAAAAGTGAAAAACTAACTTTAAAAAAAAATATATGTACAGATTTTTTTTATTGACAAAAAAAAATCCTTAAATTAAGATAAAAACAATTAAAAATATTACAGAAAAAAAAATCTGAATTATGCTAAAATACCACTCATACATGTATCATATAGCATCATCAAAATACGTTTTTATTAATTGTAGTTATTTTAATACATTAACTTAAACTCCATGGAAATCTTGCTGAGGTTAAATATATATTTTTATACAATAATTTAAAACAAATGCATACAGTCATAATTGAGTTTTTCATGACATATTTTCTTCCTTGAATCTAGTGCATATGCTGACAAAATGATAATTTAGGATAACAATATGTCACCAAAAAGAGCCGAAATGGATTTAATTCCTGAAGAACTGATCCCTTTAAGAGACGACGCATCTATTATTGGAAGGTTTTTAAACATGTGAACATCATCAAGTCATGCTGTACATCAGTGGACTCAATACTGTACATTTACATCGTGTTATTACAGCATACTGTACAGATCCAGAGCTTCTGCATGACCTCACGCTAGACCGCGCTTTCTTAGAGATGAGCATCAGTTATTCAGTCCAAAACACGTTTACATATTCAAAGATGATAAAACTGATTATCTCAGCATCATTTAGAATCCACTTGACGAGCTTTAAACTGCACATTTTATGTCCATTTTCAGCACGATTGACCTGAGGATAAAACCTTGATTTAAAAGCATATTTCATTCATAAATCATAATTCTGCCGATCATATAGTCCCCCTCACGTCGTTCAAACCTGAGCTTCTTTCTTCTGTGAAAAGCAAACGGAGATGTTTAGGAGAATGTTTGAGCTGGTTTTTGACACGAACAGTGGTTTATTCGGCCAAACTACAAACAGCACAAAACACACCATTCACTCATTTAGCAGAAAAGAGTCCATTTATCTTATTTATAAAGTCTTCTGAAGTTATACTTGTTTTTTTTTTACTAAAAAGATAGTTGCAACTTTTCTCAAAAAAAAAAAAAAAAAAAAATTACGAAACAAATACAGATTTGCGAGATATAAATTAGAACAAGACAATCTCAGAATTGCGAAACAAATTGTGAATTACGAGATATTAATTATAATTGCCAGAATTTCCGAATTGTGAGACAAAGTCATAATTGCGAGATATAAAGTCATAATTGTGAGATATAAAGTCATAATTGTGAGATATAAAGTCATAATTGTGAGATATAAAGTCATAATTGTGAGATATAAAGTCATAATTGTGAGACAAAGTCATAATTGCGAGATATAAAGTCATAATTGTGAGATATAGTCATAATTGCGAGATATAAAGTCATAATTGTGAGATATAAAGTCATAATTGTGAGATATAAAGTCATAATTGCGAAACACAGAATTACGAGATATTAATTATAGTTGCTAGAATTTCCGAATTGCAAGACAAAGTCATAATTGAGAAATATAAAGTTAGAATTGCGAGACCATCTCAGAATTGAAAGATATGAATTAGAATTGCGAGACAGTCATAATTGTGAGATATGAAGAGGTCATAATTGCGAAACAAATGCAGAATTGTGAAACAATCTCAGAATTGCGAGATATTAATTATAATTGGCAGAATTTCCGAATTGCAAGACAAAGTCATAATTGTGAAATATAAAGTTAGAATTGCGAGACAAAGTCATAATTGCGAGATATGAAATCAGAATTGCAAAACAAACACAGAATTGCGAAACAAATGCAGAATTGTAAGATATGAATTATAATTGCCAGAATTTACGAATTGCAAGACAGTCATAATTGTGAAATATAAAGTCAAAATTGCAAAAACAAACTCAGAATTGCGAGAAACAGAATTGTGAGATATAAAGTCAGAATTGTGAAACAAATGCAGAATATTGTGAGATATAAAGTCAGAAGTGCGTGACGAAAACAAATAAACAACAAAAAAAGTCAGAACTGCAACATTTAAACATTTAGTAATTTCGAGAAAAGTAAGTCAGAATGTCCCAACATTTATGATCGCGCTCGCTTAAAAACATCATGATTGTGTTTCAGAAAAAAACTAAAATAATACGCTGCTCCTTTAAAAGCACATTAATGTCCCAGTACCGTAAACAGCTGGTTTCAGACAAACAAAGCCTTGTGGAGCGTGTTTTGTTCAGCCGTCTGTCAGCAGTGCAGGATCTTAATGAAGGCCTTGCGGAACTCGATGTTGAAGGTGGTGTAGATGACGGGGTTGACGGCGCTGTTGAGGTAACCCAGCCACGTGACGGCGCTGTAGAGCGACGGAGAGATGCAGCAGCTGCCGCAGTGAGCCTTCAGAACATGAGTCAAGAAGAACGGAAGCCAGCAGATGATGAAGACGCCTGCGGAGCACACGAGCGTGACGGAGAGAGACGGACAACGAGTGAGCAGCAGCAGCAGCCGACGCAGAAATGCAGCAGCTAACAATATGCATTTAAATATGTTTGCAGGATAAAAAAAAAAAAAATAACATTTTTTTTTTTTTTAAATTTTAAAATATGATATTGGCAAAAAAAAAAAATATTCAATCAATATTATCAAAAAGTCAACTTGAGTTGAAATGAAAATATAAACATAATAGCTAAATCAAAATATGAACACTTTTGCTCTTATATGTTTTCATATTATTGAAACGGTCCAAAAGCTCTCTAATTTTCTGCACCGACTAGATTTATATCAACTGTACTCACACGTGCACCACAACAGACAATATACGTGAACAAGACAGATCTTTGCATGAAGTATTCATATCTGTGTTATTATAGAATAATTGAGATTTGTGACCCTGGAGCACAAAACCAGTCATAACGGGCAAGTTTTAGAAATTTAGTAAAAGCTGAATAAATAATCTTTCCATTGATGTATGGTTTGGACAATATTTGTAAATCTGGAATCTGAGGGTGCAAAAAAATCTAAATATTGAGAAAATCATCTTTAAAGTTGTTCAAATGAAGTTCTTAGCAATGCATATTAATAATCAATAATTAAGTTTTGATATATTTACGGTACAAATATCTTCATGGAACATGATCTTAATATCTAATGATTTTTGTCATGAAATAAAAATGTATAATTTTGATCCATACAATGTATTGTTGTCTATTTCTACAAATATAGCTGTGCTGCTTATGACTGCGTCTGTGCTCCAGGGACACATATTAATATAGATTTAATTATTATTTTGAATTTTAATTCAAATTAATATTTTTTAAATATTTTAAAGTTCAAGCAAGTTTGTGTATTTTTGTTCTTTTTGTACTTTTTTAAAAGATGTCTATATTTTTGTATTAATTAAAATAAAAAGGATTCACTTTCAAAGAATTTTCACTCAGAAATATGATTTTTTTTATTAGAAAATGAACGGCAACGGCGAGTAACACATTGAATTAAACATGCATTTTGAAGTAGAAAGACTGAATGGTATTTATTCTGTGGCAGAAAAATAAATATTATTATTATTATGAAACGTAAATTTAGAATTCAGAAAATAAGTTAGAACAACCCAGACATAAACTAAAAACTGCTAGAAAGAAACTCAAGAGTTTATAATACTATTTTTTCTTCCTCAGATTTGCAGGTTTTTATCTCAGAATATTTTGTTAATTAATATTTAATTAAATTTTAATTCATTATTTTTCATTCTAATTTTTGCTTTAGTGATTTTGTTGTGTGATTTTATTTTTATACTTTTGTTTTTCTTTAAAGTAGCTTTTATTTTTTTTATATAATTTTAGTTTTAGTTTTAATTATAGTTGTTTTACTAAATCAATTAAAGAATTCTAAATGAAGACGAGAACTCTTGCTTCGCCAACTAGCTGAAGTAAGTCTGAAATATTTGATTTTACTTCCGCTTGTTTATTTCAAGGAACAGAACATGTTTGTGGTCTTATTTCTAGGTAACGATAAGCCTGATTCTCATTCACCTTGAAGTGCACAGCGCATGCAGACCACATCTTCACATGTCAGAGTTAAAACTGCAGATCTGTTAATAGTTTGTCCGGTGGTTTTGATTTGAACTCATTACCAGTAATCTACAGTTAGATCCAAACCTCACCTAAAACAATAGCCAGCATCTGCGTGGCCTTCCTCTCCTTCTGCTGCGACAGTCTTCCTCTCGCTCGCTCCTTCGCCGCCGCTCCTTTCTCTCGGTCTGTGTTTCTGTCGCTCCATCCGTGGCGTGTGTGTGTGTTCTCCTGCGCCGTGGTCCTGCGAGGGCCGGGGCCCGAGAGCGCGGGACTGGGAGCCACTGACAGGGAGATTTTAGGCCGTCTGGACGACTGCTGCTGAGCTCTGTCCGGACCCAGAAAACACACGGGCTCCACGTCCAGAGAATGAACCACAGCCTCCTTCACCAGCGTCTGTCACAGAGAACACACTGATTCACTCACACACACGATACTTACAATCACACTCACTCACACACACACAAACACACTCACTCACTCACTCACTCGCACGCACGCACCGCACGCACACACACACACACACCACATCACACACAGACACTCACATGCACGCACGCACTCTCTCACACACACACACACACACACACACACACACACACTCTCGTCTCACACACACACACACTACACACTCTCTCACACACACATCACACTACACTCACACCACACACACACACACACACACACACACACACCACACATCACACACACCACTCTCATCGACACACACACACACACACACACACATCACTACACACACACACACACACACTCTCGCACTACATGCACACACACACACACACACACACAAACACTCACACACACTCACACACTCTCTCTCTTCTCACACACACACACACATCACACACAGCACACACGCACTCACGCACGCACGCACTCACTACACACACACACACACACACACACACACACACACACTAACTCACACACTCACCACACTCAACTCTCTCTCTCTTCATCACACACACACACACGCACACACGCACTCACCACGCACACACGCACTCAGCACGCACGCACGTCACTCTCTCACACACACACACACACACACACACACACCACACACGCCACACACACACACGCACACACACACACACACACACTCACACACACACACACACACACACACACACCACACACACACACACCACACACACCACACACACACACACCCACACACACACACACCACACACACACACACACACACACAACACTCACACACACTCACACACCTCTCTCTCACACACACACACACACACACACACAGCACACACACTCACCACCACGCACTCTCTCACACACACACACACACACACACTCACACACACTACACACTCTCTCTCTCACACACACACACACACACACACTTCGCACACATCACGCACACACACACACACACACACACACACACACACACACACACACACACACGCACACACACACACACACACACACACTCTCTCGCCACACGCACACACACACACACACCACAACACTCACACTATCTCTCTCTCTCACACCCAAACTCACACACACACACACACACACACACACATGAGAAGGACTGCAGTGTTTTACCACTTTCTTGCGTTGTGGAGCAGCTGGAGGAGGCTTCAGTATTAACGTGCACAACTTCACATCTTCAGGATGAGTGCATTTATTCTGACAAACAAAAGAGAGAGGAACTAGTGAAAGCATGAAAGAATATGCAATAGATTGATTCATAAACTATTCATCCGACTCTTACAGTTGATTTCATCTGCTTACACACAAAACCTTTACTTGTCACAGTAAAATTGTGAAATATTATTGTGATTTCTATATGAATATATGTTAAACTGTAATTTATTTCTGTGATGCGCAGCTGTATTTTCAGCATCATTACTGCAGTCTTCAGAGTCACATGATCTTCAGAAATCATAATAATATGCTCAACAAACATTTCTGATTATTATCAATGTTGAAATAGTGATGCATTTTATTTTTCAGCATTCACGGATGACTAGAAAGTAAAAAAACAGCATTTATTTGAAATATAAATATTTTGTTACATTATAGACACTTTTGATCGACTGAATGCGTGCTTGATGAGTGAAAGTATTAATGTCTTTCCCAGCACACCTTGCGGGACCGCGGTCCATCTCCGGGCTCTGGATGGAGGCCGTGTCTGCGTGAAGGTGCGGTGCGTCTGCCCCGTCTGCGCAGCACCACGCAGATCTGCACATACACCAGCAGGGTCACTATGAAGGGCACGTAAAAGGAAGCGACAGACGAGTAGACAACGAAAGCAGGGTCGGCAAAACTGCAGTCTCTCCCCTCCCGACGGTCTGATGTGAGAGAGAGAAAACACACGAGTCAATCTCCTGCAAGATGAGATTCATCCGAGAGGAGTGTTTCTTCATCAGGTTTGGAGAAATGTGTCTCTGCATCAATGGAAGTGAATGGGTGCCGTCAGAATGAGAGTCTGATAAAGACATCACAGCACTCCAGTCCATCAGTTAACATCAGAAGATGAAACAAATCCAGCATTAAGACGTTTTTAACTATAATACAATAGAGTTCATAATCTATTATAACTCTTTCTCAGTGATAAGAGTGCTTCTGCTGTCGTCTCTTACATCAAAATCCAGCCACATATTAGTTTAGAGTGTTTTGTGATCTGTGCAGATTTCTCTCCTGATTCAGACCAGAACACTTTTTCACTGAGGAAGAGTTATTATAGATTATAAACTCTATTGTATTTGAGTTATAAACGTCTTAATGCTGGATTTATTTCATCTTCTGATGTTAACTGATGGACTGGAGTGCTGTGCTGTCTTTATCAGACTCTCATTCTGACGGCACCCATTCACTTCCATTGCTGAGACACATTCCTCCAAACCTGATGAAGAAACAAACTCATCCTGATCTTGGATGAACTTCGCATTTTAATTTTTCTGTGAATTATTCCTATATTAGAGTGAAGCATGTCACAAGAGGCCGAGTAAATATGACAGAATATTATTCTGAGTGAATAACATCTTATTAAAGAAACATTTAAACCTTGACTCAAGCATGATTTCAAGGATCTCACAATGGAAAAGTCATGTTTGGTTGAACGCTGTGTATTTTATCATCGAGGTGAAGAGCGTGGTGATCATTGAGATTCAGTCCGGGAGGCGTCGTGCTGTTGGCGACACGCAGGAGCAGAAAAACAGGACTCGCTGATGAATGCAAGCGCTCAGAGACACGAGCACACATCACATAAAGAGACAAACCGAGGAGTGTAAGTGTGCTGCGATTGCTCATAACAACTAATCTCTACTGGAGGTCAACTAGTTCAACTTCTGCTTCATTCTGCTGGAGGATAGATCACTTTTCTTACATTACAAGACTATTAAATATAAACTTCTAAACAAACAGCAGAAGCACAGACACCAGACACTAATTCTCAGCCTTTGCCAAACACAACACAGTTCTGCATTTAACACACACACATCTAACAGGAATTAATATGATGGCAAAGGTGTTTGCTTTGAGATGGGTTTGTGAGATTTTGTTTCATTTTGCATTTTAGTGTGCGATTCTTGGATTTGTGTGTAAAGTTATTAAAAAAGAGGCAAAGTTTAGAAAATGTGAAAGAAACTGTAATATCTGAATTGTTGACCAAACCAATGAAACAAAATGGAGGAAATGCAAAACTCTACAAATGCTTTATTTGTCCCCCTAAATTACATTTTAATTATGGATTTCAATAGTTAAATTACATTTTAGTAATCAAAAAGCATGTTAAATTAATTTAAAACACAATTACATTTTTTATTTTTTTAATTTTTTCAAAAGTAATTTTTTAAGGCTCCATGAAATCCATTGAATTTTTTTATAAATTTCTTTGATAATTTTTTATTTTCTGGAAATTTCAGTAATCAAAATTCAAATCGAATTAATTAAATTAATCAAGAAGATTACACAATTAAAAAACGATTTATTAAAAGTTTAACAGATATAAATATGTTTTCCATTAGCTCAAAATCTATTTAATATTTTCCCCAAAGTTTATTTTCTCCCATTTTTTAATTTTCTGTATTCTATTTTAATAGTTTAATTAAAAATCTATAATCCAAAAACATGTCTAATCAATTGAATACACACAACTTTAACAATTAAATACAATAATTGCATGCCATGAAATAATTTCTTCAGAAATTGTGCATCGTCTGTTTACATTTTTCAGATTTTTTTATGATTTAATGCAAATATATATATAATAAAAAATGACGGTAATCAAAATGATGTCATACAAATTTATGAACAATTTAATTAGAAAACAAAGCGCTTCACTAATAAGAATATAATAATAATAATAATAATAAAATAAGATGAAATATATGTATGATATTCCTTACAAATGTAAGTTGTATAATTATTATTATTATTATTTTGAGAAGTACATACTGTAGAATAGTTGTATAATTAAATGAAACCAGACTTTTATTTTGGTGGGTTGTCGTGAAGAGCTCTGCCGATAGTCTCCAGAATGAAACCGTGAAGTGACTCAGAGATGAAGTTTATGACGTTTATGAAGTGTACGTGTTCATATAGAGACGCCAGACATCTCTCATCGAGCTGAAGCACAATCCCTCGTCTGCACATCTCCATCTAAACAGACGTGTTTTGGGATGGTGCTGGAGTAAACTCTTACTCCCACATGATCTTTAAAGGAGAAACACACATATGGCCTGGAGTGTGTACGTGATAATTATGCACGGAGGGAGACGAGCGCATATATCCAGCCTCGTCCCTCTGGATAGAGATCAGCACTAAAGCTCACTCGATCAAGTTATAAAGACACAGACGGAGGTCAGGCTTTACAGGACGGAGGAATATTAGATTAAACTCGACGGGATGCGAGCGGCTCTGGGTTTTGAGCAGCGCTGGCTTTCAGCGTTCATTCACATCAAATCTGCTCGACTGACGCGGTCGTAATGAACCGTTGCGGTGTGTTAAAGCGCTGAGAGAAGACTCTGCTTCGAGTTTCACAAGGTCATAACAGGACTGGAGCAACACGAGGGTCTGTTAACTCCGTAACGCCTGAATGCAGTCTTTGGATAAAAGCGTCTGCTAAATGCATAAATGTAAATATAACATAATAGTCAGAAAAATCTTTTTTTTTTTTATTGAACCTTTAGACAAATCATTGTTTTAAAATCTGGCATTTTTTGTCGAGTATTGTATTTGATGCATCAGGCTTTTATGGCTAATTAAGTGAGAGCAATTTAATTCAGAGACTCAAATGGAGCAAACATATGAATTTGCAGCAGATGCTGATATTCATGATGCTTTTAATGTAAATCAATGAGATGTTTATAACAGTATACAGCAGATACTGACATAAAATGATCTAAATATCAGCCGTCGTTCTATATCTCCAGTAATATCTCTCAGTAAGATATTGATCCAAACATATAATGCAGTGCTGATTGAGAGATGAAGAAATAAACGCTCCTCAGAAGATGTGATGAAGATCATTCAGTGAAAGTAATAAACGCTCCTCAGAAGATGATGAAGATCATTCAGTGAAAGTAATAAACGCTCCTCAGAAGATGTGATGAAGATCATTCAGTGAAAGTAATAAACGCTCCTCAGAAGATGTGATGAAGATCATTCAGTGAAAGTAATAAACGCTCCTCAGAAGATGTGATGAAGATCATTCAGTGAAAGTAATAAACGCTCCTCAGAAGATGTGATGAAGATCATTCAGTGAAAGTAATAAACGCTCCTCAGAAGATGTGATGAAGATCATTCAGTGAAAGTAATAAACGCTCCTCAGAAGATGTGATGAAGATCATTCAGTGAAAGTAATAAACACTCCTCAGAAGATGTGATGAAGATCATTCAGTGAAAGTAATAAACACTCCTCAGAAGATGTGATGAAGATCATTCAGTGAAAGTAATAAACACTCCTCAGAAGATCCTGATGAAGATCATTCAGTGAAAGTAATAAACGCTCCTCAGAAGATGTGATGAAGATCATTCAGTGAAAGTAATAAACGCTCCTCAGAAGATGTGATGAAGATCATTC
Organism: Schizopygopsis pylzovi; assembly: GCA_027422435.1. NCBI lineage: Eukaryota > Metazoa > Chordata > Actinopteri > Cypriniformes > Cyprinidae > Schizopygopsis > Schizopygopsis pylzovi. The sequence continues at coordinate 34,859,971 of CM049823.1, read as the reverse complement.
AGTGAAAGTAATAAACACTCCTCAGAAGATCCTGATGAAGATCATTCAGTGAAAGTAATAAACGCTCCTCAGAAGATGTGATGAAGATCATTCAGTGAAAGTAATAAACGCTCCTCAGAAGATGTGATGAAGATCATTCAGTGAAAGTAATAAACGCTCCTCAGAAGATGAGATGAAGATCATTCAGTGAAAGTAATAAACGCTCCTCAGAAGATGTGATGAAGATCATTCAGTGAAAGTAATAAACGCTCCTCAGAAGATGTGATGAAGATCATTCAGTGAAAGTAATAAACGCTCCTCAGAAGATGTGATGAAGATCATTCAGTGAAAGTAATAAACGCTCCTCAGGAGATCCTGATGATCAGATTTGAGACTAAAACATGATTGATGGAGAATCAAGTAAAGCTGAGCTGCTTCAGAAAGTGTTCATCTGGAGATATTAATGCAGTTATTATGACGTTTACTTGATCAAAATCAGTCCAGATTTGACTCTGAAGCAGCCGCTGAACACAATTACACTAAACAAGCTTTTACTGGATTAAAAACACTCAGATGACAGAATACATGCAGTAGTAAACAGCACCGTTTAATAATTTAGAGACCTCAGAAATGAGACTTTATAGGGCTAATGTTGAACGTGCATGTACAAGAAAACTAAAGACTGTGATTCTATGGATGCCATTAGTTATGAGGTCCAGGTGAGTGTTTGTACCGGTGTTGTTGAGTCCAAACAGCAGCGGGCAGGAGATGGCAAAGGACAGGAACCAGACGACAGAGATCATCAGAGCCACGCGTCTTCTGGAGCTGTAGCGCGTGTTGTAGAGTAACGGCATGGCCACGGCTGTGTACCTGCACATCAACACACATCAGATGAATTCGGGATTTCACATTACTGATGCAACAAACACAGCATGACGCCGCAGTGATGATGACAGACAAGAAGGATGGATGAATGGAGAAATACAAGTACACTGTAAGAACCGCATGCTGCTTTTGAGAAACAGTCCAACTGTAGTGTAGCATTGGACATCGGTGTCACATGATCTTGTGTTACATTTGAGCGCCATTATCAACTTGCATTCCAAATCAAATTTGAAAAAATAAAAATAGTAATAATGCAGAACATTTAAAAATAAACTATTTTGAATTCTTAATCAAATTTGTAAAATAAAAATATTAATAATCCAGAAAATCGAAACTTTTAAAATAAGCTATTTTGCATTCTTAATCAAATTTGGGGAAAAAAAAATATTAATAATGCAGAAAAAAAATCAAATATGCTATTTTGCATTCCTAATCAAATTTGGAAAATATTAATAATCCAGAACATTTTAAAATATGCTTTTTTGCATTCTTAATCCAATTTTGAAAAAAATAATATTAATAATGCAGAAAATTTCAAAATATGCTATTTTGCATTCTAATCAAATTTAGAAAATAAAAATAGTAATACTCCAGAAACGTACAAAAATAAGCTATTTTGCACTCTAATAAAATTTGGAAAATTAAAATATGAATAATCCAGAAATTTAAAAAATATGCTATTTTGCATTCTAATCAAATTAGGAAAATAAAAATATGAATAATCCAGAAATTAAAAAAATATGCTATTTTGCATTCTAATCAAATTTGGAAAATTTAAATATTAATAATCCATAAATTTAAAAAATATGCTATTTTGCATTCTAATCAAATTTGGAAAATAAAAATAGTAATAATCCAGAAAAATTTACTATTTTGCAATTTTTATCAAATTTGGAAAATGAAAATATTAATAATCCAGAAATAAAAAAAATATGCTATTTTGCATTCTAATCAAATTTGGAAAATTTAAATATTAATAATCCATAAATTTAAAAAATATGCTATTTTGCATTCTAATCAAATTTGGAAAATTTAAATATTAATAATCCATAAATTAAAAAAATATGCTATTTTGCATTCTAATCAAATGTGAAAAAAAATAAAATAATAATCCAGAAAATAAAAATGCTATTTTGCATTCTTAATCAAATTTGTAAAATAAAAATATTAATAATGCAGAAAATTTAAAAATAAGCTATTTTGCATTCTTAATTAAATTTGAAAAATAAAATATAGAAAAATTAGGAGTTCATTGAGGAACAATGTTTGAAGACTAGTGAATATGTCTTCACTAATCCAAAGTGTTACTCAAAATATTATTTTTTACAGTTTATGTCACTTCTGGAAATGTAAGGACAGGTCAAATGCATTTGGTTAGGTTAAAGTATTCTGTATATTGTTGTATAATGCACAGATTGGCAGGTATACCAAGCATAAATAAACTTCACATATGCATGAAACATCTGCAGAAGCAGTAAGACCGATGGTGAACACAGACTGCGCTTCGATCGAGATGATCAATCGTCTGTTGTGTTGGTCTATCTGTGAAAGTCAATAACATCGATCAGATTGAAGGAAACACACAGAGGTCATTCCTCTCAGAGAAGAGTTTCATAAAACATAATTACGACCGGAGCACGTCTCTGAAAGTGCAACACAAGCGGGTTCATTCACTGAGAAGGTCATGCAGAACATGAATGACCCACCATACGGTCTTCAGACAGTCAAACATGAACTAAAACACAATTTCCGTTGAGATGAGACTGGTTGGAAATTAACAAGTGGACTTGAATGAGATGAGTCAGTTTACTCTTTACCTCGTTCTCAGGTATGGTAATGATACATCGGGCATTTATATAACGCCAAACTCATCCACGGCATCCTCGTTATGCATGCACCTCGACTTTAATGCATGCTTCCGATTTTCCAGCACGGGTTTAATGAGGAGCAGCATTCCCCACAAGTGTAAAAAGTGCCTCAAACGCACTGCAGGATTTATAATTCATAATCTCCTACACCTCGCCCGGCATGTAAATGCCTGGAGTGCATTTAAACCCAAGATAAATTCAGGTCAAGCGAAGCTCCAAACAAACGCTGAGGCCAAACAGATTAGGAAATTGCTAAAATGTTAATCAGAATCATTCTTATTTTTATTCTGGAGATGTGTGTGCGTGTGTGTGCTTCAGATGTGTGCGTGTGTGCGCTTCAGAGGTATTTAATTGATGCTGCTAGTGGACTGAGAGGTGAATGGGCCGGACGGGTCACCTGTCGATGCTGATGGCACACAGGTTGAGGATGCTGGCGGTGCACATCATGACGTCCAGCGTGAGAAGAATATCACAGTGGATCCGACTGAACCTCCATTCACCAACAACCTACACACACATCTGAGAAATCAGCACAGAATCTGATCCACACAGTCTTGACATGAACCGGCCAATTAGGATGCAGGAGACCTTGTGATTGACATGTAAAGTGACCAATCACAGTTTGTTCAGTTCTTATATAAGGCCATGATTAGGTGGACACTAACGGAATCACGAAATAGAGTATAACCTGAATTCTGGGACGTTTTTTAACATTTAAATATAAAATGACTTTTAAATCACATGAGCCAATATTTTATTCACAATAGAACACACTGATAAAAAAAATGTATAGCCTAAGTCGCTTTGGATAAATGTAAATGTAAACATAGATAACATAAATATTTAAACTGAGAAATTTTACAATTTGATGCACAAAATAAGCTCATTTCAAATTTGATGCCTGCTACAGGTCTCAAAATAGTTTGGACGGGGCATGTTCACCATGGTGTAGCATCTCAAAAACAGTTTGAAGACGTCTGGGCATCGAGGTTATGAGTTTGGAATTTGTTCCCATTCTTTCCTAAAATAGGCTTCCAGCTGCTGAAGAGTTTGTGACTGTCTTTGACGTATTTTTCGTTTAATGATGCACCAAATGTTCTCTATAGGTGAAAGCAGGCAGGCCAATTCAGCACCCGGACGCTTCTACGCGTGTTACGTCACAATTAGATTACTGTAACTCACTTCTTTATGGCCTCTCAGCTAATAATATCAAACGACTACAATATGTTCAAAACTCTACAGCTCCTTGATTACTCACACGAGAAAGAACGACACATTACTTTATCCTCTCTCATCTTCATGGGCTCCCGGTTTCCTTGCGTATAAACTACAAGATACTAATTTAAACCTCTCCATAACCTTGGTCCTACTTATTTATCTGATTTACTTCTGTCTTATGTATCTGCCCGCTTCTTAAGATCTTCTTGTGAGGGATTGTTAGTCACCCCTAAGCTTCGTCTGGTGATTATGGGGTCTCGGGCTTTCAGTGTTGTTGCTCTTCCCCAATACATTCGTCAGGCATGTTCTCTCCTTTAAAAACCTCTTAAAACCCATTTTTTCTCTGAGTATTACTCTTCAGTTCATAGTCTGTGAATTGCACACTGTTATGGATGTTTATCTTCAGTCTCTCTGTATCTCTAATCTAATCTTGTAAGAGGTTTCTGTTTATTACTCTCATCTCTTGGTATGTTATGTCTTCTGGTATTGATGTCTTTTTGTCTCTGTTCCTTAAGTCTGACTTGTAAAGTGACCTTGGGTGTCGGAAAGGCGCTATATATATAAAAAATATATTATTATTATTTTTATGCTGATGTAATAGCTTCAGTATGTGGTTTTGCATTTTCCTGCTAAAATATACGTCATCTGGAGGGGTGCATATGTTGCTCTAAAACCTTAATATACCTTTCAGCATTCATAGTGCCTTTCAAAACATGCAAGCTGCCCATACTGTTATGCACTTATGCACCCCCATACCATCAGAGATGCTGGCTTTTGAACTGAACGCTGATAACATGCTGAGAGGTCTCTTTCCTCTTTAGCCCGGAGGACACGGCGTACGTGATTTCCAACAAGAACGTCAAATTTGGACTTATCTGACCATAGAAACACTTTTCTTTTTTAAATGAGCCTTGGCCCACAGGATACGACAGCACTTCTGGACCATGTTCACATGTGGCTTCATTTTTGAATGATAGAGCTTTAGTTGGCATCTGCAGATGGCACGGCGGATTGTGTTTACCAACAGTGGTTTCTGGAAGTATTCCTGAGCCCATTTAGTAATGTCAATAACAGAATCATGCTGATGAGTGATGCAGTGTCGTCTGAGGGCCCGAAGACCACGGGCATCCAACAAAGGTCTTCGGCCTTGTCCCTTACGAGATTTCTACAGTTTCTCTGAATCTTTTGATGATCTTATGCACTGTAGATGATGAGATTTGCAAAGCCTTTGCAATTTGACCTTGAGGAACGTTGTTTTTAAAGTATTCCACTATATTTTACGCACTCTTTCAGATTGAAAAGCCTCTGCCCATCTTTACTTCTAAGAGACTCTGCCTCTCCAAGACATCCCTTTCATAGCTAATCATGTTACAGACCTGATGTCAATTAACTTAATTAGTTGCTAGATGTTCTCCCAGCCGAATCTTTTCAAAATGACGTGCTTTTTCAGCTCTTTGTTGCCCTCGTGCCAACTTATTTGAGACCTGTAGCAGGCACCAAATTTGAAATGAGCTCATTTAGTGGATAAAAGTGTAAAAATTTTCGTTTAAACATTTGTTATGTTCTCTACATTGACAGCACTATTAATGACCAATTTAACCAACCAATCACGATGTCCACTGACCTCCAGATAGACGCCCCAGGGCATCACCAGCGTGGCCAAGAGCAAGTCGGACACGGCCAGAGACACGATGAGGTAATTGGTGGTGGTCTGCAGTGCTTTCTCTCGGGGCACAGCCACACACACCAACACATTACCAAACACCACACAAAAAATCAGCAGCACCAGCAACACGGCGTAGAAGTTATACGGCGGAGACGAGGGAGACGGAGCCACGGAGCAGTTCGTCTGCAGGAGAAACGAGGACAGAGATGGAGGGAGAGATGAAAGCGCTGTGGAGGAAAGAGACGGAGATGAATCCGGGGTCGGGGAAGCGCTGGAGAAGCCGTCCGCTGTCACGTTGAGAAGAGGCATAATGAAGCTCCTCTGGGCACCTAAGACGACATAAAAATAAAAAAATAACAACGAAAATTACAATTCTGTCTTTATTTTGACATTAAACTATTTTGTAATAGTCGTAATAGGATATTTCCCATGAGCACAAGCTGTTTGAGAAACACAAATGTCCATTTGATCCACTTTATTATTAGTATATGTATGACAGAGCAGGGTTATGATGGTTATCCAAAAATTTAAAAATTTAAAAAATAACAAAAAAAAATTATTACTTCAAATAAAATAAAAATGTAATTTAATATATTAAAAGGTCCATTTGTTCCACTTCATTTTTAATATATAGCCTAAGACCGAACTAGGGTTATTATTGTTAACGAAAAATAAATGTATATAAAAAAATATTAATATTGAGAAAAATATATTTTAAAATAAAAATTATTAAAGGGTTATTAAAGTTAAATAATAAAAAAAAAAAAAATGAAATGAAATTAGGTAATTTATTAAAGCTCAATTTGATCAGCTTCATTATTAATATAAAAGACAGAACTAGGGTTATTATTGTTAACAAAAAATAAATGTATATATATAAAAAAATATATATATTAAAGGGTTATTAAAGTTAACTAATAATAAAAAAAAATGAAATTAGGTAATTTATTAAAGCTCAATTTGATCAGCTTCATTATTAATATACAAGACAGAACAAGGGTTATTATAGTTAAAGCATAAATAATTATTATTAATAATAAACATTTTCAAACAATTTACATTTTCCTTACTTAAAAATAACGTCAAAAATGAACTTAAAGGTTAATTTGATCCACTTAACTGTAATAAAAATATATATTATAAAAACTTAAACTTAATTTATTTCAGCTGGTTGCCAAGACAACATTAATTTTTATTGCCTCGTTATTATTTAGTTTAAGTTGAGCTACTAAAATAAGTCAAACTAAAATCATTAGTATAATAGTATGCAAATTATACTAAAACAACACTGAGCTAGTCTCTTTTAAATTAAGGAACTGGTTAATTGTAGTTAACAGACATGTTTTCTGCATTTACTATTGGTCACTGAACAGCATGTTATTGCATCACTGACGAATAAATCACATTTGTGTTCACATTCGCACACACGTACATGATCAGGCCTTCAGTGCATTAAAGGGCAACTTCTCCTTACTTGCCCCTATGCAAGCACTTGAGTGAAAGTGACGCCCAGCGCAGGACTAATTGCATTGGCGAGCCACTCCGGTGGCATCAAGAACTTCGCTCAAGGGAACGAATGTCACGCTACGGCGAGGTAAAGCCGAGGTTTACGCCGAGGTAAACAGTCATGCATTAGTCATGTAATGCCAGGGTTTTTTAATTAATAGTCTATTGAAACTACTGAATAAACACACAGTCGCCTTGAAAGCCCTTGATTGCATTTGATAAAAACCTGTGAAGGTTTTTCATGCACGGTTCAGCTCACAGTCCTCTAAAAACGCTCTTATATATATATATATATATACATATATATACATATAAAATACTGCAGTGTTCAATGTACTGATGAAGTAGCATGCTGGGGTCAATTGCATCTACATTAAGACTGGTTAAACTGTTTATTTCTTCGTGAAATTTGGTAAATATTCTTAATTTAGAGTCATGAATGTTCATGTAAAGTTTTGACACATAGATGTGTTTTGGACAGGCTGTATAAAAATGATTACTACTTTTATGTTGTGGTCAATTTGACACACTCGATTTTCAAAGTGCTCAAAATTCTGGTTAATCAATTTATTTCTTCTTGAAATTTGGTGAATGCTTTTTATCTAGAGTCATGAATATGCATGCAAACTTTTGGCACGTAGATGTGTTTTGGAAAGGCTGTACAAAATTTGATAACATTTTGTGTTGGGGTCAATTTAATACACACAATTTTCAAAGTGCTTGATTTTCTGGCTAAACTATTTATTTCATGATGAAATTTGGTGTATATTTTCTATTTTGTGTCATGAATGTGCATGCAAAGTTTCAAAACATTGATGTGTTTTAGATTGGTTTGGCAAACATTTGTTACAACTTATGTGTTGGAGTCAAACGGAGGCTCACTAGTTTCCATGCAATTATCCAAACATCAACACTTTGAGAAACCTATATTGTAGCTTGTCAAATAGTAAAAACTTAATACATTTAGTTAAATAAAGACTCAAATTTTACTCGAAAATGAGACGACTTCTCATTTATCCAAGGAAAATTCACAATTTCTTTATCTAGTTGAGTTTCACAGTCAATAAATCTGTTGTTTTGTTAGTTTTCTGAATCTTAATAATAATCACACTGCGATTTTACCCTCACAAGTGTTTGACAAAAAGATGGAAAAGGCAATAAATACTACTTACATCAAGCACAAATAATGTTAGAAACTATTTATAATTGTAGTTATGCGGCTCAGTGTGCAAATAGTCACTACAAGTAGTCATAAAATCAATTTTGTGTCTGAGCAGCTAATTATTATCATAAAAATTAAATTAAATACGTGGGTCACATTAATATGTGGGACAAACTGACCCCTTGACATAACTGAAAGACCAAATATAGAAGGGAATAATTACATTTATTACATATTTGATCGTTTCTGATAAGTTACAATAGTTTTTCTGTTTTTAAACACATTTTTCTCATAGTGCTAATTTCTGTTAAATTGCGAGAAAACCAATGTGGGTCAATTTGACCCCGACGCGAACGTTGTACCCAGTTTTAAACACAACAGAAGGGTCGATAATCCAAATAACCCAATAAAACAAGACCGTAGTCTCCTGAATGTAAAGCTTCAAATTAATTATTTACACACAACACCGTTAACAAAAATCAATAAAAAAAAACATGAAATGCCATTTTCAATGCCAAAAATCATTAGATATTAATTAAGATCATGTTCCATGAAGATATTTGTACCGTAAATATATCAAAACATAATTATTGATTAGTAATATGCATTGCTAAGAACTTAATTTAAACAACTTTAAAGATGATTTTCTCAATATTTAGATTTTTTTGCACCCTCAGATTCCAGATTTACAAATATTGTCCAAACCATACATCAATGGAAATATTATTTATTCAGATGATGCATAAATGACAATAAAAAATATTGACACTTATGACTGGTTTTGTGTTCCAGGGTCAGATATTATGTGATACTATACATAATAACAGTTATTAGTACTAATAATAAGAGCAGTATGCTTCATTTATGCAGCACTGGTCCATCACAGCATTAAGATGTCGATGTTTCTGAGGGCAATAGTTCATTAAACGAATTATGCAAACGAGGCTGCAGCTGTGCTCCGACCCTGATTAAAGGGAATCGGTTCTCATTCTCACGCCGTTAATCAGGAATCACTCGAGACAATACGCACTGATGAGTGCCCTCGTATCTGTGTTTAATCTGAGCGCTGATGAATCTGTCATTACTGAGACACAAACACTGATGAGGAAATGATGCCTGTGTGATAATTAAGTATTAGTTAATGAATGTATGCGCTCCCAAAATTAATATGTCTGCTTGCATTCGATTCTACAGCGTAATAATTGCTTCCTAATCTAATAATCACCTCCATCTCCTGAAATGTCTGCAGCTGATGATCATCTTTCATCACTATGTCTCGTGAAAACATGTCACACTGCACTTAGAAACCATAAAATAAGTTACATTTTGTTTCATTAAAATAAAGACATTTTCATGACAATTAAGACCATGTTTCTTACATCACTGTCTCAGCAATGGAAGTGAATGGGTGCCGTCAGAATGAGAGTCTGATAAAGACATCACAGCACTCCAGTCCATCAGTTAACATCAGAAGATTAAACCAATCCAGCATTAAGATGTTTATAACTCAAATACATAGTTCATAATTCATAATAACTCTTCCTCAGTGATAAAGTGTTCTGGTCTGAATCAGGAGAGAAATCTGCACAGATGACAAAACAGCTCTAAACTAATATGTGGCTGGATTTTGATGTGAGAGACGACAGCAGATGCACTTTATCACTGAGGAAGAGTTATTATAGATTATGAACTCTTGAGTTATAAATGTCTTAATGCTGGATTTGTTTAATCTTCTGATGTTAACTGATGGACTGGAGTGCTGTGATGTTTTTATCAGACTCTCATTCTGACGGCACCCATTCATTCTGACGGCACCATTCACTGCAGAGCATCCATTCCTGAGATACATTTTGTTTTACAAATCCGATGAAGAAACAAACTACATTTTTGATGGCCTGTGAATGAGCACATTTACATTTCTGGGTGAAATATTCTTTCAAATACTCATTTCACTTCCAAAACTTGACATTCAGACGCTGAGAAAGCAAATGTAGGCCAGGACTTGAACAGATGGGATGGTGAAACATGTCGTTATAAGATCAAGTTATTATATTTGTATGGGATATTATGAAGACAAGCATTCACATTATGTCATATTTTCAGCTTGACCTTAATGATCGTAATACAGAGTGCAATATGAACATGTTCTTGACCGGTTTCATGAGAGACTCGTCAGATTTCGTTGCTCGAGGGCCGTGTGGAGCTCAGATTAATATTTCACGGTGGGCAGTAATAAGGATCTCATCTGCTGCAGGGTAACGTGTCGCTCGTTTTCAATGCCTCGACGGCTTCATTAACTACCGCAGAGCTCAGATTCAGATCCATATTTTAGAGCAGTTCTCTTGTTGAATAGATGCATGAATAAATGCATGTGTGCAGTTGTGACTATATAAACTGTATGACACTGAAGCACAGATAAAAACATAAACCTGCACTTTATTAGAACGGCGTGACAGATTATTGCATGCATAAATGCAAATACAGCAGAAGTGAGCGCACAATATGAATCCTGGCAGCGGCAAGAGTCACAGATGTGCTTTTCTTGCATTAAAAATGAGCAGCTTTTTAAGAAACGCTTGCACTGTTTGCATTTAATGTGATGGGCTTGTTTTTGTTGTTAGATGACTACTCATTTCATGCACATAAACACATATAAATCTAACAATGGTATTAAAAGACAAGTGATCAAGAGCCAAAGAGGGAAGCGTTTTCTGTTTGATTAGACAATTTGCATAATCTTACAGCAAGATAAGCATGACTGCAAATGGAAACTGTGGGAAAAGAGATAAAATCCTGAACAAACAGGGATTTCAACATGGAAATAAAATAAGTTTTAATATTTAAAAGAGAAATGCTATGGGGTCACACACTTTCAGATTCTGCACTAATTCTATGCAATTAATTAATTCTCATGTGAATCTTTGCACAGATCATCTTCTGTTCAAGATCAAGATGCTCATTGGAGACACTCACCTGAGTTTAATTTAACCTTGTACTCAAATATCATTGGTTAGGAATGAAAACCTTCATATTTAATTATACACATTTAAAGAAGAATCATTGGGTCATTAGTGATCTCAGACTTTTGGGCATCACCTCAAATGATTTTTCAGCAGAACAGCAATTTTATATGACTAGAAATAATTAATGTGAATAATAATTCAATAAATCATATCAGTGAAATCGAATCGAATCCAGAGAAACAAACACTAATACATAACCTATGCAATGCTTGGAGATATTAGTGGAGACTGGGGCAAGTTGTCACTTATATCTCTTTTTAATATGTGTGATTTTATTGATAAAATACAGTATACTGTAAACTAAACCCCAAAATCGGGGCGTATTGTCCCAGTACATGGGGTACATTTACAATAACCGCTAAATGTTAACGTTATTTGAAACAAAAACCAAGTGTAAAGGTTATAAGTATCAAAACCATTGTTTTGGCAAATAGATATTGTAATTAATCCACTGAATGAAATTACATGTGACAACTTGCCCCGAGCTGTCAACGATGAAAATACTCGTCCCGAGAAGCTTTCATAACGTCATGTCTTGATGTACGTCAAATATATAATAGCTATTGAATGTTCATTTGAAGGACAGAATGCAAAATAACTGCTAGAACAAGTACTTTAAAGCCCAATGTTAAGATACAGACCTTGTGACAACTAGCCCCGGTCTCAAAACGCAACAAAAGCAGCAGTAAAGTGTGAAGAATGAATGTGGAAAAGTGACTTACTGTCATTCAGCAGGAGCTTCACACGCATCTCAACAGTCCTTCAACGAAACTACAGAAATTATTTCATATTAATGGAGAATCAGAATAAAGATGTGAATGAGAAGCTGCAGATGCACCTGATCTTTTCGCGCTCCTCCTCCTCCCTCAGACACTCCTGCTCATTATTCATCTGATTTATATTCGTTTACTTTAACAGTTATTATCGCCATCAAATAAACTGTGAAAGGACACGGCTACAATAACGCGCGTTAATAGCCATAATAACTCACGCGCTTATTTTCCTCGTGGCGGGACGAGCGGCTTATAAAAACTGAAAGCGTTTCTTTATTTGCACAGATTGTCAGTTTAAATCAAAATAAATCGTTTAAATTGTGTTTGTTTTAAATGTTATTGGATGAGTAGTGGTGGGAGCCGTTGATAAACCTGACCGCGCAATTTGAATTAACGCGCCAAATTGCTTTCCAACCGAATAAACGGTCACTAGAAGAGTACAGATTTGAAAGACGGATAAAACAGCTGCAGATAGCTGGATAAATCCGAAGTTACACGTATAAAGGCAGGTGTAAAAAAAATGATAATATGGAGGTACATATTCCTACTTTGTTTAAAGTTAATAGAGATGTTCATATTTTTTATTTTCTGAGAACTAATGTGGCTTATTTCTTCTCGTGGCGGGACAAGCAGCTGATAAAAACTATTGGCGTTTCTTTATTTTCACGAATTGTGAGTTTAAATAAAAAAAACGTTTAGGTTTTGTTTGTTTTAAATGATATTGGATGAACACTGTTGTGGGAACCCAAACGCAGTGCAGTTTGAATTTACGCGCCAAATTACTTTCCAACCGAAAAAACGGTCACTAGGAGTACAAATTTGATAGAGAGACATAAAATGGCGTACAGATGTAGCTGGATAAAGAAAAACAGAAAGATACACGGTTATATAAAGACATGTATAGAAAAGGATCTTATGGAGCTGAAGATTCCTACTTTAATGTATAACTTTAATAACTAAAAAGAGATGTTAATATTTTTCCAGGTATCAGAGAACAAATGAGTGAAAGAGGCGGAAGCATGTGCTGATGCAGGTGAGTTTATGTAATTCAGAAACAATAGATTGAGATGATCAAGATGAACACTTGATTGAAGGACAAAAGAATATGTTCAACAAAAACACTGAGTGAAAACAAAAAGTCAATCCACTGTTAATCTTGAAAACATCAAGACAAAGGGTGATTCTGTTAGTTGGTCGTGAGCTGAGACCAAGACAGACAGACTTCTTTAACGAGGGATAGAAATTAGAGACACGTCTAGCTAAAAAAAGTTTAGTTTGATTTGTTTGAGGAAGAGAAAATGTCTCAAAGGACTCAAGGACAGTATATTCTGAACAAATTCTGAATTCTGTTTGATGAATCCCTGCTGAAATATAAAACTGCATAATGAGGTGGTTTGCTGGCAGACACCAAACTAGTTAAGATGGTTTAGATGAATGGTTTTAGACAGCGGTCAGCTGGTTTAAACCAGCTATATCAGCAACCAACAATTTCCAACTGCAAATCAGGTATTAAGGGTTTAAATTATTGGATTAATATTTCGAAAAATGCTAAAATCACAAGAAAATACCTTACAAACAGTAAGACAGACATTGGTTTTCCACAAAATAACATTTGTGTAAGCATTTCCCAACTTTATTCTGCAAATGTTTCAAACCAGAACTTCAAAACAATCATTTCATTTAAAGAAAACGAAATACATCAAAATTGAGACGCAGGTTAAAGGGAATCTGAAATAAAAACAGTAAACATCAAAAATAACATTAAAACTGCGAGAGTTCACCTATCAAACACATTTCCTACAAATATACCTAATCAATATGTTTACAGTAGTATTTCAGGTGCTTTTTTTCTTAAATATGGTTGTTTGAATATTCAAACACCTCAAAACCAAATCAAAATTATTGTAATATTCTGTAGGCAACAACTACAGATGTTAAAACGCTTCGGTCTTGAGCAAAGCGATGAGGGCAACACAAGTAAATATGGATCAGCTAATCAATATATGTGAACACACATATTAAATGAGTATATTTAGGATAAGTCAGATCCAAAAGAGACCTCAGGTTCAGGTCTTTAGTAATTAATATTTAACAGCTTTTGGATTGCAGGTCATGAATATGGATCAGTCTTTCATCTCTTGGTTGGTGGCTTGGTATCTGACATTAGTCTGTTTTACAACATCAAAACAAAGACTTGTGACCGATACAGGCCAATGAATTTTAACCCCAGATATGAAAATACATAAATTACTCATTCACATCATGTGCCTCTAAACCTGTATGATGCTCTTCTGTGGATCACAAAAGATGGCTAAATCAAAAAAGAGAAAGTCATACAGGTTTGGAATGACATAAGTAATGAGCGACGCTTCATTTGTAGATCGAACTGTTCCTCAAACACGGCTAAGGTCTCGGGTCAAGGCTGGGAATTGATAATGTTCTCAAAGAGTAAGAAGACTTAAACTCTTAAGGGACGACCGTGTAGGGCTGGTACGGGAGCATCTTCTGCCGGTCATTGATGGCAAAAATCCAGGTAGGTTTCACAAAGCTCAGATTGCCATTTTCCATCAAAGCCTGTAAAAGAGACAGAACAGGCAGTACAAGAAGATGAAAAGGAAGAAAAGACCTTGAGTCGTTTAAAAGAGAGCGGTGACAGATGGAGGCCGAGGGTGTTCATTACTACTTCAACCCTGCCGAAGAACATCACACGAGGATGAACAGAACCAGATCTACATGAGAGACTTGCTCAAAGCCTTTCAAACGTGCGGTTTATTAAACGCAGAACTATATGAAACCGGAAGGACAACATTTCTTACAAAGCCTGACTAACGCTTAAAAGCCACTTGATAGTGGCATTTGCCAAGTCAAGCCACAAGACAATAGAGTAAAAAATCAATGGTGTTTGCGGATACTGGTTCTTTAAGTCATTTTATAGAGTCACAAAGGGCCATCTGTATAGTAGGAAAAGCTATATTCAGCATTGTCTGGTGACTTTTCTGTATCGGGGTTTATGCAGGATTTTAAGCTCAAATTTAAAGACTTTTTAAGATCTGCACAAATAAAATAATACCTTATGAGCGGGCTAGGGCAATTTTTATAGTAACATAGTAATATGCATATAAACTGTAAAATGACTGTTTAAACAAAAGCAAAATTTACAGTTCAGATACAAGTTTTCATAAAAAAATGATACACTTCACATTTCAGCCTTTAAACCATTTTTAAGAAAATGGATAAGTTGAAAGTATTAATTCTTATATTAATTAAAACAACTATTATTTTAATTAAACAACATGAATACATTTTACAGTTTAGATTTTTATAATGCATTTTCTTTTAATTGATCCACCAGTTAACATTTACAGCTCTGCGAATACATTTATGCATTTTTCTAAACAAAAACAGCAGACAGGCTTACTGAAAATGCACGGCCATTCTCCACCAAAGGAGGCGCTTTTGAACTTTAATCATCAAATTAACCCGTATTGAGATTCTGGTCTTTCGCTCCCCAAATTTAAGACCTCTTGAAATCATAATTAAGACTTTCTTGTACAATTTAAAGGGGTCATATGATACAACTCCATGTTTTCATTTGTCTTTGGAGTGTTACAAGCTGTTCAAGCATATTAAAGATTCGTAAAGTCTATAGATATTATATCTAAAAGTTAAGACCTATCCACGCCCTTCTAAAATGCCTCATTTTTTAACCCCCCCCCCCCCCACATATCTACGTCACTGTGTTGGAAGATTTGCATAACACCGCCCAAATGTTTACGCAAAGAAAGGCGGTGCAACTTGTGTTGTGTGTTTCCAAATATGGTGAGGGGCGTAACATTTCCGTCACGCGCTTGAGGTATTCAGCCAATCACAATTAGAGGTCTGCATGGGCTCAAAACTGAAGCCCGAGATCATCTGACCCGACCCGAGCGGCACAGTTCAATTTAGAGCCCGAACCCGACCAGAAAGGACGGGCGTGCGTGCGTCTATGAAAGCAGCGAAGCCTCTGCATATAGTTTTGGTTTAGCTACAAACCTGAACCCGACCTGAGCCCGAAAGTATTTCGGGACCCGCGGGTTCGGGTCGGGTAGCAGACCTCTAATCACAATGCACTGCATAGCTGGCCAATCAGAGCACACCTTGCTTTTCATAACGATGAGCTTTGTAAAAATCGACACGTTTCAGAAAGCAGCAACAATAATGTGCGGTATGTGGAAAATAATGTGTTTTTTGAAACTTAAACCACATAAACACATTGCATTACACCAAATAATGTTCTTTTTAGCATCATCATATGACCCCTTTGAGACTTTCTATGGCCTTAAATTTGATACAACTAAATTTAAGACTTTTTAAGGCCCTGCTGTATATAACAAACCACCTACAAAGCTGACGCAATACTCACGTCCTCAAAGGATTCGTCCCATCCCTCGCTGGTGACCACAAACTGGACCTTCTCGCTCATGTAGTCTTCGACAGCTCTGAGGAATCAAACAGATCAGATGTTTCATCGGTCACGCTCTCGACACTAATGCTTCACGCTCTTCAGCGTATCTGTGTCGTACCCGTTGAAGGCGATGATGTAGCGTTGAAGTTGCCTCTTCTGGTTGTCAGGGAACGTGCCGTAAAGATAGAAGCGCTTTCCTGTTAGGAAGTCTGACGGAGAGAAAAATGGAGATGATTTAATATACTCAAGACATCCAAGTCAAGATGGCGAGGCGTCAGACCTGGTAGCTCAGGGATGGGTTTATCCTCCTCTTCCTCAGCGTCTGTGTTCTCATCAGTAGAGCCGCCGTACAGATCTTCATCTTTCACCTGAACTGATGCACTTTCCTTCCCTGCTTTCTTCCTCCGGTTCTCCATTTCCACCCTAAAACAGCCGAAGATAAACACTGGAGGTTACGCAGCGGAAAAACAAGGGCCTTCTTGACATTCATGAGCAGAAATGTTTTAACTCGTAACAGTGGATTATAAAGCATCGCCCAAAATATTTCATAAACAAGCATACAAAGGCCACGGCCAATGCGTTTTTTGTTTATTAAATATTTTAGGTCATTTTTGGCATACACTACCAGTCAGATGAATTTGTTTTTTTTTTGTAAAGAAATTAATAATTTTATTTAGCAAGGACACATTAAATTGATCAAAAGTGATACATTTTTGTAACATTGCTACTTCAAATAAATGCTCTTGTTTTTAGTCTTCAAAAAATCCAATTTTTTTTTAATTAGTTGCTAATAAAGTGTTATTTTTTAGGATTACTGATAAACTACTGGTGTTTCATTTGTTATCTATTTTAATTTTAGGTAAATTATGTATGAATTTAATGTCTTTATAGGTATTTTCTTTAGTTTTAATTTTAATAAATTGTATTTATTTTAGTAACGTTGCTTCAACATACTACATGGAAATTAAATAATATATATATATATATATATATATGAGTGTTTGGCTTAGTGTCATGTTAGGATCATTTTTATACTTGTTTTAATATTTTGAATTGTTTTTAGCTTTATTTTTTGTTTTCATTTAAATGTTGTTGTATGCATTTGTCATTTTATTTAATTTCTCCATTTTCTTAAATGTGTATATATAGTATTTATAGACTTTTAACTTATAGTTTTAGTTACTTTTTCTTATTTGTAAGTCGCTTTGGATAAAAGCGTCCGCAAAATGACTAAAAAGTAAAGTAATCAGCATATTATTATGATTTCTGAAGATCATGTGACACTGAAGACTGTAGTAATGATGCTGAAATTTCAGCAGTGTATCATAGAAATAAATTCATTTTAACATAAATTCACATAAAAAAAAATTTGTTTTAATTGTAATAATATTTCACAATTTTTACTGCATTTTTGATCATCTAAACACAGGACCTTTTTCAAAAAAACAAAACAAATGAATGGCAGTGTATGCAAACTTTGTGATGGGTGTTCTAACAATTCTACAGAAATCTATAATTTCAGAGTTTTGTGCAATTTGGCAAAATGACTGGCTTAAAAGCAGTCCTGGTTTGCACTTTGACCCCGATCAATAACTCTTCTTCGGCTGCATTTACACATTATTCTAGAGCTGGGAAAGCAGCACAAAGAGGGAACATGAAAGGACAATTACCAGCCTTATGAGAATATCATCAACACGTAACGATGACGTATTTATAAATCAATAAATGTGTTACCGGTTCAGCTCATCTTCAGTGTCCATGCCGGACCCGTCGTCCTCTGAGAGAGGAAAACAATTCAATCACATTAAAATATATCTATTTTGCATAGTCCATTAAATAACATGCCTTACTAATCAAAGGTGCTTTATCTTATTTGATTATTTTCTTCTTTTATTTGGATCTTGATGGACGCGAAGCAAATCTAATGAATTATTCTGACAGTAAAAATAAGCTCACATCATGAAACATCTGAGATTAAAAAAATACATAAACACATTAATGCTGCTTCCTCCCTTTGATGGCAGGGTTATTATAGTAAAATAAAATATATATTTTTTTTTCATAATTTTAAATACTTAAAAATTTATCATTATAGCTAGTTGGCAAAAACATTTTTTTGGTTTAATTTAATGTTTAATGTTAATTTAATGTTTAATTTTGGTTTAAATTTTTTTTTTTTTAAATGACATTCCCCAAAAAATTTTTTTTTTACTGTTAATAAAAATAATAATGCTAAAATAACACTGGCGTCTCTATTTCTGCAATATTCTATGTTTCTTTGTCACAGAACTGCTCATTTATGGTCGTGATAATTTAATTTAAGATTATTTGTATAGAGCTTTTCACGAAATAATCGTTGCAAAGCAGCTTTGAAGGAAATTAAGTTTCTACAATAGATTTATATATTCAATATCAATATATTTCATCAGATTTGTAAAACAAAATGTATCTCAGTAATGGATGCTCTGCAGTGAATGGGTGCCGTCAGAATGAGAGTCTGATTTATTATGGATTATGACTTATGGCAAAATTTGGTAATTCTGTATATTGTCTGAGGAGGGGTTAGCATCATCTCTTCTCAGGTCATCTCGGATCATTTAAGGGTTGGATCCAGACTAATACATCCACCTGTGGCATAAATGCTGACTCTCGACATCTCTATTATTGCACAGTCCAGCGGCTCAGCCCTAATGACGAGCATGAAGCAACGTTCACCAGCTTCCTCCGAATGGTTTTAAGCTGCATGAACACATCCAGGAGAGCGAGGTTTGCTCTTCCAGCCCCTTAATTTACATAGAAATGAGAAACATGCCCAAGTGCCTCGAGCACTTCCAGCCTCTCCAACACAACCGCTCGTTCTGTTTTAACTTCTCCTGATTGATTGGAGCACACTTCATTATAACCCAGCCTCTCCGGTCCTCCCTCGTAATCGAGCGGCACGCAGCCGGAGTGAAGGGACGCCGCGGTAAACGAGTTGACATGCTAACGAGGCCTGAGCGCTGTTAACGAGCCTTACCTGTTCTGGCATGATCAAAACCTCCTTTAATGATATAGATTGAGATTATTGCTGCGTTATCTTCTATACGGCCGTCACAGTTTACATGCACATTTTACTTTTCTATTTAGTTTTAATAATTTTATGTGCTTTTGTCACTTTTTATTAGTATTCGTTTCTTATATTTTTATTCAGCTTTCATTATTTTAATTTCAGTTTTAGTAATTTTATTGTGCTTTTGTCATTTTTTGTCATTATTTTTATTTAGCTTTTTTATTTTAGTTTTAGTAATTTTGTTGCGCTTTCGTCATTTGCATTAGATTTTACATTTCTATTTATTTTTATTTCAGTTTTAATAATTTTATTGTGCTTTTGTCACTTTTTATTAATATTCGTTTTTTATATTTTTATTGAGCTTTCATTATTTTAATTTCAGTTTTAGTAATTTTGTTGTGCTTTCGTCATTTGCATTCGTTTTTACATTTCTATTTAGTTTTATTTCAGTTTTAATAATTTTATTGTGCTTTTGTCACTTTTTATTAATATTCGTTTTTTATATTTTTATTGAGCTTTCATTATTTTAATTTCAGTTTTAGTAATTTTGTTGTGCTTTCGTCATTTGCATTCGTTTTTACATTTCTATTTAGTTTTATTTCAGTTTTAATAATTTTAATGTGCTTTTGTCATTTTTTTATTATTTTTATTTAGCTTTTTTATTTTAGTTTTAGTAATTTTGTTGTGCTTTCCTCATTTGCGTTAGTTTTTACATTTCTATTTAGTTTTAATAATTTTATTGTGCTTTTGTTACTTTTTATTAGTATCCGTTTCTTGTTTTTTTTTATTGAGCTTTCATTATTTAATTTCAGTTTTAGTAATTTTGTTGTGCTTTCGTCATTTTTTTATATTTATATTTATCTTTCATTATTATTTCAGTTTGTTTTAGTAATTTTATTGTGCTTTTGTCATTTTTTATTATTATTATTTCTATTAAGCTTTTTTATTTTAGTTTTAGTAATTTTGTTGTGCTTTCGTCATTTGCGTTAGTTTTTACATTTCTATTTAGTTTGAATAATTTTATGTGCTTTTGTCACGTTTTATTAGTATTCATTCACAACTAGATTATGAACCATAAACTCGACGCTGCTTCGCATGTTAACGACTTTATTGAGGCCTGGTTTTTTTAATGCCATGTGCATGTGTCATTTTTCCTTATTTGAAATAAAGCTGAACATTTTAATTAATTGAAATAAAGCCGAACGATATAAATATTAGATAAATACATTAAAATTAGAAATGCTGCTTTGGCAAGTAACTAAAATAAAATTTAGTAACTAAACTTGAAATAAATATGAATTGAAGCTAAATAGAAAAAATCATAATAATAATTACTGAAACTTAAAACTAAAATCGAAAATTTGTATTACTTGAAAAAGCTGAAAAATAGAAACATTAGACGGAAAAATTACTTAAATGTAAAAGAAAATTAATTCGAAATCCTTCGTTGGCAACGGACTACAATAAAACTATTTTAGTTGTTTTAGTTGAAAAAAAATATTTAAATAAATATAAAACAACTATAAAAAAATTACCCCCCCCCCCCCCCAAAAAAGAGATCCAGATCAATTTACTAACAAATTTAATATTTTCATTATTTAAAAAATCTGAAACATTCTAAACATTAGATTAAAAAACTTCAATGTAAACAAAAAATAGAAATGTTGATTTGGCAGCTAACTAAAATAAAACAGTTTTAGTTATTTTATTATTTGAAATACATTTTATAAATTGAGAAATATATTAAAAATAATAATAATTCAAACTAAAACTGAAAATTTGTATTAATTGAAAATTAAAAAAATAAATCTAAATGTCAGATGAAAAAAAAAACACAAATGTAAATGACAATTAAATAAAATACAATATGTTTAGCGCTTAAACTTGAAATAAATAAGAATGTTTTTTAAACTAATAAAAAAATCACAAAAAATACTGGAACTAACTAAGATCTGAGGATGCAAAAAAAATCTAAATATTGAGAAAATCACTTTTAAAGTTGTTCAAATGAAGTTCTTCGCAATGCATATTACTTGTCACGGTCCTGCTGGTGTGCCCAGGCTGGCCACCAGATGTCTCTGTGTGTTGAGCACATGGCTTGTTGTTTGTTGGTGCCATGTGCTCCCATGTCGATTGTCTGTCCCCTCCCATCTTGTTACTTAATCATTGTTTCAGTGGCTCCAGCTGTGTCTCCCTCGTTACCCTCGTTTGTCTCCCTATATAGTCTCCTTGTGTCTGCAGTCCTGTGCTGATCCGTTGTCTTACGTCATGTGAGTTTCCTGTTTAACTGTTTGACTGTGCTCCAGTCTTCTGCCTTCCTGCCTGCTTGTTTTTCCCCTTCGGGGTGGTTTTTGTTCTTCTTGGTTTTATTTTATTATTAAAGATAACTTTCTCTGCATTTGAGTCCTCGACCTCATCTCATCTGACAGAACGGATCAGCCAGGAGAGGACTCAGCAGAGAATTAGCCAGCAAGGATGGGTCTAGAGGGGAGGCTCTTCAATATCCGTCAGGGAGACGGGAAAATTGAGGAGTACGCCAGGCACTTCTTGGGAGTCGCTCGTCGGTCGGCGATGGAGAATACCTGCCTCATGGTCGTCTTCTGGGGAGGCCTGGCCGAGCCCTTCAAATCCCGGATGCCTTACTGGGTCCCAGAAGAGTTGCTGGAGGACTACATCAACCTGGCTCTGAATTTAAGCGGCTCAGCCTTCAGGGTGGAGTTAGCTGCAGAGCCCGCTCCAGTCCAGAAGCTGACAGAGTCCGCTCCAGAGCCCGCTCCGTTCCGGGAGCCCACGCAGTCCGCTCCAGAGCCCGCTCCGTTCCGGGAGCCCACGCAGTCCGCTCCAGAGCCCGCTCCGTTCCGGGAGCCCACGCAGTCCGCTCCAGAGCCCGCTCCGTTCCGGGAGCCCACGCAGTCCGCTCCAGAGCCCGCTCCGTTCCGGGAGCCCACGCAGTCCGCTCCAGAGCCGACAGAGTTCGCTCCAGGGCCCACTCCGTTCCTGGAGCCCATGGAATCCGCTCCCGAGCCCGCTCCGGTCCGGGAGCCCACACATTCCGCTTCATTCCGGGAGACCACGGAGTCCGCTCCAGAGCCCGCTCCGTTCCGGGAGCCATCAGAGTCCACTCCAGAGCCCACTCCATTCCGGGAGCCGACAGAGTCCACTCCAGAGTCCACGCAGTCCGCTCCAGAGCCCAGTCCAGTCCGGGAGCACACAGACTCCGCTCCAGAGTCCGCTCCAGGGTCCGCTCCGTTCCGGGAGCCCACGCAGTCCGCTCCGTTCCGGGAGCCCACGCAGTCCGCTCCAGAGCCCGCTCCGTTCCGGGAGCCCACGCAGTCCGCTCCAGAGCCCGCTCCGTTCCGGGAGCCCACGCAGTCCGCTCCAGAGCCCGCTCCGTTCCGGGAGCCGACAGAGTTCGCTCCAGGGCCCACTCCGTTCCTGGAGCCCATGGAATCCGCTCCCGAGCCCGCCCGCTCCGGCCCACCTCCCTCCTAGACATTTTTCTGTTTAGTGTGTGTGGAGCGTCTGGGATCCGCTCCTTAAAGGGGGGGTTATGTCACGGTCCTGCTGGTGTGCCCAGGCTGGCCACCAGATGTCTCTGTGTGTTGAGCACATGGCTTGTTGTTTGTTGGTGCCATGTGCTCCCATGTCGATTGTCTGTCCCCTCCCATCTTGTTACTTAATCATTGTTTCAGTGGCTCCAGCTGTGTCTCCCTCGTTACCCTCGTTTGTCTCCCTATATAGTCTCCTTGTGTCTGCAGTCCTGTGCTGATCCGTTGTCTTACGTCATGTGAGTTTCCTGTTTAACTGTTTGACTGTGCTCCAGTCTTCTGCCTTCCTGCCTGCTTGTTTTTCCCCTTCGGGGTGGTTTTTGTTCTTCTTGGTTTTATTTTATTATTAAAGATAACTTTCTCTGCATTTGAGTCCTCGACCTCATCTCATCTGACAGAACGGATCAGCCAGGAGAGGACTCAGCAGAGAATTAGCCAGCAAGGATGGGTCTAGAGGGGAGGCTCTTCAATATCCGTCAGGGAGACGGGAAAATTGAGGAGTACGCCAGGCACTTCTTGGGAGTCGCTCGTCGGTCGGCGATGGAGAATACCTGCCTCATGGTCGTCTTCTGGGGAGGCCTGGCCGAGCCCTTCAAATCCCGGATGCCTTACTGGGTCCCAGAAGAGTTGCTGGAGGACTACATCAACCTGGCTCTGAATTTAAGCGGCTCAGCCTTCAGGGTGGAGTTAGCTGCAGAGCCCGCTCCAGTCCAGAAGCTGACAGAGTCCGCTCCAGAGCCCGCTCCGTTCCGGGAGCCCACGCAGTCCGCTCCAGAGCCCGCTCCGTTCCGGGAGCCCACGCAGTCCGCTCCAGAGCCCGCTCCGTTCCGGGAGCCCACGCAGTCCGCTCCAGAGCCCGCTCCGTTCCGGGAGCCCACGCAGTCCGCTCCAGAGCCCGCTCCGTTCCGGGAGCCGACAGAGTTCGCTCCAGGGCCCACTCCGTTCCTGGAGCCCATGGAATCCGCTCCCGAGCCCGCTCCAGTCCGGGAGCCCACACATTCCGCTTCATTCCGGGAGACCACGGAGTCCGCTCCAGAGCCCGCTCCGTTCCGGGAGCCATCAGAGTCCACTCCAGAGCCCACTCCATTCCGGGAGCCGACAGAGTCCACTCCAGAGTCCACGCAGTCCGCTCCAGAGCCCAGTCCAGTCCGGGAGCACACAGACTCCGCTCCAGAGTCCGCTCCAGGGTCCGCTCCGTTCCGGGAGCCCACGCAGTCCGCTCCGTTCCGGGAGCCCACGCAGTCCGCTCCAGAGCCCGCTCCGTTCCGGGAGCCCACGCAGTCCGCTCCAGAGCCCGCTCCGTTCCGGGAGCCCACGCAGTCCGCTCCAGAGCCCGCTCCGTTCCGGGAGCCGACAGAGTTCGCTCCAGGGCCCACTCCGTTCCTGGAGCCCATGGAATCCGCTCCCGAGCCCGCCCGCTCCGGCCCACCTCCCTCCTAGACATTTTTCTGTTTAGTGTGTGTGGAGCGTCTGGGATCCGCTCCTTAAAGGGGGGGTTATGTCACGGTCCTGCTGGTGTGCCCAGGCTGGCCACCAGATGTCTCTGTGTGTTGAGCACATGGCTTGTTGTTTGTTGGTGCCATGTGCTCCCATGTCGATTGTCTGTCCCCTCCCATCTTGTTACTTAATCATTGTTTCAGTGGCTCCAGCTGTGTCTCCCTCGTTACCCTCGTTTGTCTCCCTATATAGTCTCCTTGTGTCTGCAGTCCTGTGCTGATCCGTTGTCTTACGTCATGTGAGTTTCCTGTTTAACTGTTTGACTGTGCTCCAGTCTTCTGCCTTCCTGCCTGCTTGTTTTTCCCCTTCGGGGTGGTTTTTGTTCTTCTTGGTTTTATTTTATTATTAAAGATAACTTTCTCTGCATTTGAGTCCTCGACCTCATCTCTCCTGACATTACTAATCAATAATTAAGTTTTGATATATTAACGGTACAAATATCTTCATGGAACATGATCTTAATATCTAATGATTTTTGTCATAAAATTAAAATGTATAATTCTGACCCATACAATGTATTGTTGGCTATTGCTACAAATATAGCTGTGCTGCTTATGACTGCGTTCGAGCTCCAAGGACAGATATATTAATAGATGTGTTCAGGAGAAGATAAGCAATGAGACAAAACACCTTGCATGCTTTATTTCTATTCCTTGTCTGTACCTGGATCCGTTGAACCTCCGTACTCCTCCTCCTCTTCTTTAATCGGCTGCTTTTTTGGGGTCGTCTGCCTCTTTTCTGGTGTTTTCTAGGAAAGATAAACAAATTAATGCCATCAGTGGCATTAATGTCACTCATGTGTGAGACAACGATGCGTGTCAGGAGGGCAACCAATCTGAGGATGCGGTCTCTATGGCAACAGCACGCCAAGGTGATGATGCTTTGTATTCACAAAAAGGGAAGATGAGATGATTCTGGAGATGTGATTACCGCTTTCTGCGTCTC
>CM049823.1:34824408-34829408 GCA_027422435.1 Schizopygopsis pylzovi | reverse complement strand
CTCTTCTAATTATACGAATATAATTCTGGAGCGCTATAAAAGCTCGATAGTCCATTGCAGGTGACTACTGCTGTTTCAGCACAAAACCACTAGCATCAGATTTACTGGTTCACATCGGAGAGATGATTTATGGTCGAAGCGCCGGAGCTAATTTAATAAGGAAGTTAAATGAGCTGCTCATTAGTTAGAGGACAGGAATACGGTTCTATAGACTTGTGTCCGGACCGAAGGTATCTTCCGGTCTGTGTTTGTGTATCGGGCTGTTAGCGGCGCCGGCTACAAACACAGTTAAAGTGATGAGTAATGAAGTTGGGCTCAGGTTGTTGTATTATGGGATGTGTTTCACATACATACATTGTATTTGTGGCGACCCACCACGATATCAACACTTTTCCAAAAGGCTTCGTTGAATAAACATGAGCACGTAATGCATGTTTAAAAATCAAAACGTGATATATCACTGTATTTCTGAAGAAACACTGTCTTGATGTCATCGTGCATGTTATATGTCTGATAAAGCAGCGTTTGTAAGCTCAGTTCACAGCCGTTACCGGGCTAAACCTCTAACGTTAACGTTATTTCTCCCGCTTTTAAGCGCCTCCCACTGGTGGAGAGTGAATTTGCATTTTTAATAAATCCGTCCAAGTAGATATCGCTGCATCTCAGTCCGTCTGATTAATGAAGCAAAACATATTTTGCTTGTTATTAATAAATAATCTCCTCCAGAGGGACTTAGCTGTTGTTATTGATTCTATTCGGACGTCTACCAGGAAGATAAGTCAGGGCCACAAACACACGCGGTAATATTTGTTTATGTTGTAACCGTCTATAGGAGCAATTAACGAGCTAAATTCCCTAATAAAGAAACACTAGGGACTTCAAACACCGAGAGATGAGTCCAGGACACTTGTTAACAAATACACTACTGTTAAGAAGTTTGGGGTCGGATGCATTTATCCGATCAAAAATACAGTAAAAATTTGTGAAATATTATTGTGATTCAGTATTATGTAAATATCTGTTAAACTGTAATTTATTTCTGTGATCAAAGCTGTATTTTCAGCATCATTACTCCAGTCTTCAGTGTCACATGATCTTCAGAAATCATAATAATATGCTCAAGAAACATTTCTGATTATTATTAATATTGAAAACAGTATGTTTTTATGGAAACTGTGATACATGTCAGGATACACCGATGAACAGAACGTTTTTTGTTACATTATAAATGTCTTTAATGTCACTTTTGATCAATTGAATGCATCCTTGATGAATGAAAGTAATAATTTCTTGTAAAGTCAGCACAGGTACCTGTTGTGAGCTGCTGGGAGACGTCTGTGTGGACAGAGCAGCGGCGGCGTAACTCAATCTGTCGTTCGGAGGAGACACTGGTGGAAACAAACAGGTAGAGAGAGAAAATAAATGCCTCTATATTAAATACACGTTCTGCTGTTTACACACAGGACACAAAACTCAAATCTGGCTTTGGTGAAAAAACTAAACTGTTTAACTTTATAAGGAACAGTAACAGTATCATTTTAGACCATGTGCACACTATATACCAGCAAAAGCTGCCCTGCATCTTAAGAAAAAAAATATGCTTAATTTACAAAACTTGCCTAATATAACCTAATTAGATGATGCCGAGTTGAAAAATATCAATACAAATTTTCCATGTAGTTTTTTCACAAAATCAAGATTTAATAAATGATATATATGTATCAGCTTTTATGCACTTTTCACAATATCAAAAGTTTCACTTTTAATAGCAAAAGGAAAAATTAAGAATTCATTATTGAACTTAAATGAGTGGAAAAAAAAATCTAATTTTCTATATGTCAAGGAACCTTAAAAAATAAGCATTTTTCACAAAATCAATAATAATCTGGCTCAGATTCAGACAGGAATCATGTGTTTTTCTGTTGATTAAGGAATAATTCAAAACTACTTCACCACACAAATGATCATCAAAAACAAAAATGCATCTTATTTTGTGAGAAAGTGTGACGAGCTCCAGCAAAACAGACGCTATTTCTGGAATCAGCAGCTCTAGATCAGTAAGAATCGAATGATGGATTTCATACAGCAAATATGTAATTTTGATCAAGCATAAAACATCATGCGTGGATTCATTATAAACAGTTTCCATTAATGCTGTAATGTGCGATACCCTTGAGTCCTGTGCTGGCTTTAGCGGCGCTGTCTCTGCTGAAGAACAGGCTTCCCGGCTGGATGTTAGAGCCGGAGGAGGGCGATTCGTCTTTGACTCTGAACTGACCCAGTTTAGTGAGTTTCTGTCAGGAGAGAGAGAACAGATCTGTCAGAGCTCACGCCGTCAAACAGTTTGGGGTCAGATGCGTTTATCTGATCAAAAATACAGTAAAAATTGCTAAATATTATTGTGTTTTAAAGTGAGAGAGTGAACAGATCTGTCAGAGCTCACGCCGTCAAACAGTTTGGGGTCAGATGCGTTTATCTGATCAAAAATACAGTAAAAATTGCTAAATATTATTGTGTTTTAAAGTGAGAGAGTGAACAGATCTGTCAGAGCTCACGCCGTCAAACAGTTTGGGGTCGGATGCATTAATCTGATCAAAAATACAGTAAAAATTGCTAAATATTATTGTGTTTCAAAGTGAGAGAGTGAACAGATCTGTCAGAGCTCACGCCGTCAAACAGTTTGGGGTCAGATGCATTTATTTGATCAAAAATACAGTAAAAATAGCTAAATATTATTGTGTTTTAAAGTGAGAGAGTGAACAGATCTGTCAGAGCTCACACCGTCAAACAGTTTGGGGTCGGATGCATTAATCTGATCAAAAATACAGTAAAAATTGCTAAATATTATTGTGTTTCAAAGTGAGAGAGTGAACAGATCTGTCAGAGCTCACGCCGTCAAACAGTTTGGGGTCAGATGCATTTATTTGATCAAAAATACAGTAAAAATAGCTAAATATTATTGTGTTTTAAAGTGAGAGAGTGAACAGATCTGTCAGAGCTCACGCCGTCAAACAGTTTGGGGTCAGATGCATTTATTAATCTGATCAAAAATACAGTAAAAATTGCTAAATATTATTGTGTTTTAAAGTGAGAGAGTGAACAGATCTGTCAGAGCTCACGCCGTCAAACAGTTTGGGGTCAGATGCATTTATTAATCTGATCAAAAATACAGTAAAAATTGCTAAATATTATTGTGTTTCAAAGTGAGAGAGAGAACAGATCTGTCAGAGCTCCTGCCGTCAAACAGTTTGGGGTCGGATGCATTTATTTGATCAAAAATACAGTAAAAATTGCTAAATATTATTGTGTTTTAAAGTGAGAGAGTGAACAGATCTATCAGAGCTCCCGCCGTCAAACAGTTTGGGGTCAGATGCAATAATCTGATCAAAAATACAGTAAAAATTGCTAAATATTATTGTGTTTTAAAGTGAGAGAGTGAACAGATCTGTCAGAGCTCACGCCGTCAAACAGTTTGGGGTCGGATGCATTTATTAATCTGATCAAAAATACAGTAAAAATTGCTAAATATTATTGTGTTTCAAAGTGAGAGAGAGAACAGATCTGTCAGAGCTCCTGCCGTCAAACAGTTTGGGGTCGGATGCATTTATTTGATCAAAAATACAGTAAAAATTGCTAAATATTATTGTGTTTTAAAGTGAGAGAGTGAACAGATCTATCAGAGCTCCCGCCGTCAAACAGTTTGGGGTCAGATGCAATAATCTGATCAAAAATACAGTAAAAATTGCTAAATATTATTGTGATTCAAAGTGAGAGAGTGAACAGATCTGTCAGAGCTCTCGGATCAGCACTCACCGGAGGAGTCGAGACGGGAACGTCGTTAGCGTCCGGAGGAGAGTGCAGCTTTATGAAGGCGACTCCGTATGCTATGGACTGCACACAAACACAGAATAAAGACTCATGTACACACATGAGATGATGTGCGTATGGGTTTGAAGAGTGAATGGTGACATGTTCACCTTGTTATACGGCTGACTGCACACGATCTTCACACAGTCCCACTTCTCCTGCGCCGTGGCCTTCACCAGCTGGCCGGGTCCAAAGAAGCGCACGCGGTTTGTGTTCGTGCCGTTACGGCTCTCTGTGGGCGACATGAAGGACGACGTGACCAGCAGAACCTACAACACCAGAAACATGCATTAACAGCACTGAAAATTACACCTTATTCAGAATCACAACACGTTTGAATGGCTAAATAAACTTACCAAATATAAGATTTAGAATGTACAAACAAAAACACAGATTTACTAATGTACAGTTTACAGCCATACAAATCTACATAAATATACGTTGTAGAGTTCTGATGTTTAGATTATATTTCTGTTACTTAAAATACAACTATTTTTTTAATTATGTTTATTTCAGCTAGCTGCCATGGAACCGTTTAATTTTACTTGAAGTGAAGTATTAACATAACTAAACCTAAAATAAAAGATAATAAAAATAGACATTAAAAATAAAACACACATTTTGTTAACACAACAAACACAACAAAATTGTTAAAACTAACAAATATTGTACAATATAAAATATAAAAAAGTCATTATTCTCAAATTAATTAATAGAAAAATAGAATATATAAATATACACACATAAAGTATACATTTAGAAAATATTTGCATTTCTAGATTTATATTCATATAATTTATATTATAAATATCTTTAATATATAAACAAACATAACATATTTTTCTGAAATATATATATATATATGCATGCGTGTGTATTTATATATACATAATAAATATGCACAGTACACTTACATACACATGTAAACAAAAACTTTTATTTTGGATGCAATTAATCATTTGACATCACTAATAAATAAATAAAGATTTGTATGAATGAATGGACACACATATATATATATATATATATAAAATATAAAAACATCAGAAACCCGCAACTTATATTTGTGTACATATGTTTGTGCCATTTATTTTTTGGTATGGCTGTATATTGCTGTAAACTGTAAATTAGTA
>CM049823.1:34809408-34819408 GCA_027422435.1 Schizopygopsis pylzovi | reverse complement strand
TTTGCTGCTACTTCCGGGAACTTTTGAGAGGCTCCACGAGCCGCCATTGCTGTAAAGAAAAACGTTCCATTGGAGTGAATGGAGTTGTCGCAACTCTCTCTCTATATGGCTCTGGTTTTACTGTAAACAACGGTCAAATCCATTCAATGTGACACATTGTGGTAACCAAAGTAAGATATTAATCATGGTACAGTGCCAGAAAAGTGATAACAATGCTATAGATTAGAAACCACGTTATATTCTACTCAAATACTGGACATAGATGTCAATTAAATGCAACACAAATTAATGTATTTTCCCCTTAAACAAAAACACAATAATAAACTGATCAACAGCAAACTAAATCATTGAAACTGATCAACAAAAAAAGATTTGAATCACCAAAACTGATATTTCTCCTCAGACTGTGTTTATATTGAGTTTCTGACAGAACCGCTGTCAATCATTAGGATCAACTAATTATCAGATCTAGCTTAGGCAAACGACTAATTAAGCTGGTCTAGTTTACACGAAAGGAGTGCTATATAAACGACTAGTTAAGCGAGTTAACCAGCAAGCTTCACTGCTGTTAGCGAACAATAGCGTCGCATTGCAGCGGTGACTAAAGCGGCAGAAACCGCGCTGGAATCATTCATAGACTCAAATTCATTACGTTAAAGAACACTGTAACGTTACCGAAATCCAGATCACGAAAACCGGTTTATGTAGTTTACTGTAGTCTGTGAGAGACGACGAACCCGCTTACAAACTCCCTCTCAATCCACAACACGTGACGTCACTTCCGCCCACCGCCGTATCAGAGCGCCGCTTCACAGGAACTAGCGACTAGACGCGCTCCACTACAGAATACAAGTCCTTAAAGCGCAACCCGTGACTGGACGCGGTTCTACTACATAATAAAAGTCATTCAAGTGCAACTCGTGACTAGACGCGCTCCACTACAGAATAAAAGTCCTTTAAGCGCAACTCGTGACTAGACGCGCTCTACTACAGAATAAAAGTCCTTTAAGCGCAACCCGTGACTGGACGCGGTTCTACTACATGATAAAAGTCCTTTAAGCGCAACTCGCGACTAGAAGCGGTTCTACTACATGATAAAAGTCCTTTAAGCGCAACCCGTGACTGGACGCGGTTCTACTACATGATAAAAGTCCTTTAAGGGCAACTCATGACTAGAAGCGGTTCTACTATAGAATAAAAGTCCTTCAAGTGCAACTCGTGACTAGACGCGCTCCACTACAGAATAAAAGTCTTTTAAGTGCAACTCGCGACTAGACGCGCTCCACTACAGAATAAAAGTCCTTTAAGCGCAACCCGTGACTGGACGCGCTCCACTATAGAATAAAAGTCCTTTAAGCGCAACCCGTGACTGGACGCGGTTCTACTACATGATAAAAGTCCTTTAAGGGCAACTCATGACTAGAAGCGGTTCTACTACATGATAAAAGTCCTATAAGGGCAACTCATGACTAGAAGCGGTTCTACTACATAATAAAAGTCCTATAAGGGCATCTCATGACTAGAAGCGGTTCTACTACATGATAAAAGTCCTTTAAGGGCAACTCATGACTAGAAGCGGTTCTACTATAGAATAAAAGTCCTTCAAGTGCAACTCGTGACTAGACGCGCTCCACTACAGAATAAAAGTCTTTTAAGTGCAACTCGTGACTAGACGCGCTCTACTACAGAATAAAAGTTCTTTAAGCGCAACTCGCGACTAGACGCGCTCCACTACAGAATAAAAGTCCTTTAAGCGCAACTCGTGACTAGACGCGCTCCACTACAGAATAAAAGTCCTTTAAGCGCAACTCGCGACTAGACGCGCTCCACTACAAAATAAAAGTCATTTAGCAACTCCCGACTAGACGCGCTCCACTACAGAATAAAAGTCCTTTAAGCGCAACTCCCGACTAGACGCGCTCCACTACAGAATAAAAGTATTTTAAGTGCAACTCGCGACTAGACGCGCTCCACTACAGAATAAAAGTCCTTTAAGCGCAACCCGTGACTGGACGCGCTCCACTATAGAATAAAAGTCCTTTAAGCGCAACCCGTGACTGGACGCGGTTCTACTACATAATAAAAGTCCTTTAAGGGCAACTCATGACTAGACGCGCTCCACTACAGAATAGAAGTCCTTTAAGCGCAACTCCCGACTAGACGCGCTCCACTACAGAATAAAAGTCCTTTAAGCGCAACTCGTGACTAGACGCGCTCCACTACAGAATAAAAGTCCTTTAAGTGCAACTCGTGACTAGACGCGCTCTACTACAGAATAAAAGTTCTTTAAGCGCAACTCCCGACTAGACGCGCTCCACTACAGAATAAAAGTCCTTTAAGCGCAACTCGTGACTAGACGCGCTCCACTACAGAATAAAAGTCCTTTAAGCGCAACTCGCGACTAGACGCGCTCAACTACAAAATAAAAGTAATTTAGCAACTCCCGACTAGACGCGCTCCACTACAGAATAAAAGTCCTTTAAGCGCAACTCCCGACTAGACGCGCTCCACTACAGAATAAAAGTATTTTAAGTGCAACTCGCAACTAGACGCGCTCCACTACAGAATAAAAGTCCTTTAAGCGCAACTCCCGACTAGACGCGCTCCACTACAGAATAAAAGTCCTTTAAGCGCAACTCCCGACTAGACGCGCTCCACTACAGAATAAAAGTCCTTTAAGTGCAACTCGCGACTAGACGCGCTCCACTACAGAATAAAAGTCCTTTAAGCGTGACTAGACGCGCTCCACTACAGAATAAAAGTCCGTATAAAAAAAGTCAAATAAGATTATCCTCATTTATAAACTGACCACTGTTTTATTTAATTAGCCTATCAATTTTAAATAAATACTATGCAGGGCTGAAAGGCCTTTCAGTTTTCTGAATATAGTGTATTATTATGAATATTGTTTCCTTGTAATGTATAAAGTGCCTCTGATAGAATGAGTTTTGATTGATGACTGGCGCATGTCAAGGGAACGTCTTTATAAACTCTCAAATCTGACTTTCTGGAGCTCAGTGGGGATGAAAATGAGCTGAAATTATCTGCAAATAAAACACAGCATAAGGAATCTATGTAAGCTACTTTATGTCTATTCAGTGACTTATTCATAAGCTACAATAATGTCAGTTATTAGTAATAACTAAGGCATCTTTTCTTGGCAAAAATGATTTATGACTGACATTAGTTTATATCAATTCAGCAGAGCTGGTAAGTAATTGAATGAACATTTTCATTCGAGATTTTTCAAGGTTCAAGGTTTTTTATTCGTCACATACACAATTATACAGAATGTAACCAGCAGTGAAATGTACTGAGCTCTAAAATGCATCTAAAAACTGTCAGTAATTATTATTGCATACATAACAAAACTATAAAAGTAACATGCCTTTAAAAAAAATATAAAAAAAATAACAAAACTAAAATTAAAACTTAGACCTTAAAAAACAATTTTATTTTAATTATTAAAAAAATAAAAATGTCATTATTATTTTTTTTTTTTCATTGAGATATTATTAAAGTTGTATTCATATATTGAATTATTTAGTATTTTATTTTCATTTTTGTTTTATGTATGTCTGCATAGTTTTTTTAATTTTTATTTCAGTTTTATTTTATTTTTTATTAATTAATTAATTAATGTATTTGTTTTTTTAGTTATAAATTAAATTAAAATTAGAAATGTTATATTGGTAAATACAGTAGATGAAACATATTGTACATTTTATTTTACTTCAGTTAATGTTTATTTTTTAGTTTTATTTTTTAGTCAACTATAATAACCTTGAAAAACATTAACTGAAATAAAATAAAATATAAAAAATAAGAAAATATATAAAAAATATGTTTTTTTAAAGAAAAAATTTCTCATTTGAATTTAGTTTAACTTAGAAGTAACTTAAAGAGTAATACAATAACTCAACTGAAATAGAAATGAATAAAAACTATACTGACATAAAAAGACAACTATAAATACTACAAAGTTACACTAAAAATTATAATAAAACTATAATATCAAAATCAAATTTTTTTTTTAAACAAAACAAAAATACAGGAAATAAAAAAGTTTTAAAAATACTGGAAATAAAACAAAACATTACAGAACTCACATAAATCAGTGCATCTTGAGATGCCAAACACAATTGATTTTATTCCTTAATTTCTGGAGGTCAGTTGATAACAGCCCAGATGTTTGGTTCTCAATGAAGATGAACGCACTCACACACACACACACACACACACACACACACACACATAGCCACGCTCACACATAATCACGCACGCACGCACACACGCACGCACGCACACACACACACATAATCACACTCACATAATCACACTCACATAATCACACACACACACACACACACACAGACACGCACACGCACACGCACACGCACACACCACACACACACACACACACACACACACACACACAGACACAGACACACACACACACACACACACACACACACACACACACACTCATCAGATGACCTCCACATAGACGGCCGTGTCGGAGTCTGCAGTGATGGGGATCACTCGCTGGCGTCTCGCTCCTCGTCTCTGTCTCTTATACATCTGAAACACAGACGGATGCGTCTCAGCTTCATTCTTTCACATCCTCTTATTAACATAATACTTCAACTTATAATGTTTAATAAAGGTTTATGTTGGACTTTTAGCAATAAGTAAAAATAAATAATTAAGTAAATAAATAAAAAATATTAAAAAAAATAATAAAAAATAATAAATAAAAATTTTAAAATGTAAAATAAAATTTTCCAATTTTAAATTTTAAACAAATACTTAAAAACCATATTTTTTTAATAATTTGAAGAAAAAAAAGAAGAAATATGTGAAAGAAAGTTTATTTATTATTTTAGAAAATGTATCCAAAAATTAAATTGAAAAGAAAAAAATCCAAATAAACAATTCTGAATTAAAAACAAAAATAATTAAATTAAATTTAAAAAATCTATTATTATTATTAATATTATTATTTTATTTTACCCCATGACTTCCACATAATATTCCTTTCACAATTCAGAGTTTTAATAAATAAAAGTTTGCATAAATAAATAAATTCTAAACAAACAAACAAATAAATTTTAAAGAAAAATGTCACAATTTTTTTTATATGATAATCTAAATAATTTTTATTTAATTTTTTTTTAAATAATAAAACATTAAATGTAATTAAATATTACTTTTTATTTTTATTTTTATTATTATTATTGTTATTATTGTATTTATTTTATTTTTCCCCCATGACTTCCACATAACATTCTTTGTCAAAAAAATCACACATTTAAAATGTTAAAACACATGTAAAACAAAAACTAATAGAATGAGAAGAATATAAAAGAGCAGGTAAATGTGAGTTCAATCGGAGCTGTAATGCACCTGAGTGCTGCGCACGAAGAGCGGAGTGCAGTTCTGATAGACGAGCTGATAGCTGCCGTTGCTGTAGGTGTTTGTGACTTCACTGCAGTTAATGTAGAGCGGCGTTCGCTCCTGATAGATGTCTGGAGGCCTGGAGGTCATGACGCGTCTCCTTTACAACGAGAGACCGGCTCAGATGAGATTACACTGACAGAGAGAGAGAGAGAGGGAGAGAGAGAGAGAGAGACAGAGAGAGAGAGAGACACAGAGACACAGAGAGAGAGAGAGAGAGAGAGACAGAGACACAGAGAGAGAGAGAGAGAGCGAGAGGGAGAGAGAGAGAGAGAGAGAGAGAGAAGAGAAGGAGAGAGCGAGAGCGAGAGGGAGAGAGACAGAGAGACAGAGAGAGAGAGAGACACAGAGACACAGAGAGAGAGAGAGAGAGAGAGAGAGACAGAGACACAGAGAGAGAGAGAGAGACACAGAGAGAGAGAGAGAGAGAGAGACAGAGAGAGAGAGAGAGACAGAGAGAGAGAGAGAGACAGAGAGAGAGAGAGAGAGAGGAGCATCTTACCGTGGCTTCGTCCTGCAGCAGCAGCAGACACACAGCATCAGCATCAGCAGCACAGCAGCACCCGCGGCCGGGATTACTGTCCATAACACATCATCTGCAGGAGAACAGCAGCAGCACAGTCACAGAACAACACATCAACTAATCTTAATGCTATACATTTACATTTATGCATTTAGCAGACGCTTTTATCCAAAGCGACTTACAGTGCATTCAGGCTATACATTTATTTATCAGTATGTGTTTCCTGGGAATCGAACCCACAACCTTTGCGCTGCTAACGCAATGCTCTAACCACTGAGCCACAGGAACACATTATATTTATAATATCATGCAATTAAATTAATGATAAATATTTAATAATTATTCATAATAATAATTATTATTATAAAATAAAATAATTGCAAATAATGAAAATAATTAAATTGGTATATGCAAACTTAAGAAAAATGAGTCTTTAAATATGTGAGCATTGTAAAGCTGTTTCTAAATGTTCCCGGTACCGGGGCGCGGCTGGAGCAGCAGGAGCGAGTGGTTTCCCAGCGCGCTGACCGCGTGACACTCGACCGGCTGCGGCGCGTCAGACATCCCGCGGAGCGTCGCCGTCAGCGTCTGATTCACGTAAGAGAACGAGGCGTTGAATCCGTCCGGCGGCTGCGTCCCGTTCACGCTCCAGGTGACGGCGGGTCGAGGGTTCGAGTCCACGATACAGCAGCAGGACAGCAGCGTCCCGTCCCGAACACAGGCCGAGCGGGACCGGATCAGCGGAGCGTCTGCAGAGAGACCGGAACACAGCACAACATGTACAATACATGTGTGTCACAATTATACTGTTCTCTTCTATGACCAAAATCATTAGATATTAAGATCATGTTCCATGAAGATATTTGTAGCGTAAATATATCAAAACTTAATTATTGATTAGTACTATGCATTGCTAAGAACTTCATTTGAACAACTTTAAAGATGATTTTCTCAATATTTAGATTTTTTTGCACCCTCAGATTCCAGATTTACAAATATTGTCCAAACCATACATCAATGGAAATATTATGTATTCAGATCTCAGATGATGCATTAATCTCAACTTCACAAAATTGACACTTATGACTGGTTTTGTGCTCCAGGGTCACATATGTGTAAAGTCTATAGCTTGCAAGTGTGTGTATTAAATCAATATACACAGTACACACACAAACATATATTGTGTAAACAAACTTTTATGTTGGATGCGATTAATCGCGATATAAGTTTTTGTTAGCATAATATATATATATATATATGTGTGTGTGCACTGTTTTTATTATAAATACACACATGCATGCATATACTTCGAAAATATTTACACGTACATATACATTTATATTCTTATATTTTATATACATATTGCATATTTTTATGAAATATATACATGCATGTGTTTGTATTTATTTATATTTTATTCATCACAGTACACACACACACACACACACACACACACACACACACACACACACACACACACAACACAACCACTAGACACACACACACAGACACAACACTAACAACACACACAGACACAGACACAGACACACACACACACACACACAGACAAATACACACAGCCAAATACACACACACACACACACACACACAGACAAATACACACAGACAAACACACACACACACACACACACACACACACACACACACACACACACACACACACACAGACAAATACACACACACACACACACACACACACACACACACACACACACACACACACAGACACACACAGACACACACACAGACAAATACACACAGACAAATACACACAGACACAATACACACAGACACACACAGACAAACTCACACACACACACACACACACACACAACACACACACACACAGACACACACACACACACACACACACACAACACAGACACACACACACACACACACACACACACACACACACACACACACACACAGACACACACACAGACAAACTCACACACACACACACACACACACACACACACACACACACACACACACACACACACACACAGACACACACAGACACACACACAGACAAATACACACAGACAAATACACACAGACACACACACACACACACACACACACACACACACACACACAGAGACACAGAGCACACACACACACACACACAGACACACACACACACACACACACACACACACACACACACACACACACACACACACACAGACACACACACAGACAAACTCACACACACACACACACACACACACACACACACAGACACACACACACACACACACACACACACACACACACAGACACACACACACACACACACACACACACACACACACACACACACACACACACACACAGACACACACACACACACACACACACACACACACACACACACACACACACACACACACACACAGACACACACACAGACAAATACACACAGACAAATACACACAGACAAATACACACACACACACACAGACACACACACACACACACACACACACACACACACACACACACACACACACACAGTCGTCTCAGAGAGTAGAGGAGCGTGTTTGAAGGACTCACACAGAACATTGAGGCGCGTCGGGAGAGACGCGGTGCGTCCCAGGCGGTTCGCGGCGCTGCACTGCACGCGCGTGTCTCGGCTGATGTTATAGACGCGCGCGGTGTGTGTGTGTTTGGCCAGGATCTGTGTGTTTCCCGACTCCACGCTCCACCACTGATACTCAGAGACCGGCGGGTCGGCTTTACAGGAACACAGCAGCAGCGCGTTTCCTCCGAGACGCACCGAAGCGCTCAGAACCTGGACCCAGACGTCTCGAGGAGGAACTGAGACACACAGCAGCAGCGTTACAATCAGAACCAGTGTGAGCTGAAACAACGACAGAGACACCTGCACGCTGGTTCTGGAAAACCTGCATATATGAGACACGTTTAAAACGGGGACTTCTAGACCTACAACAATCATGGAAATAATCAAATATTAAAAAATAAAAAAAATCATTGAAAATTAAAATGTACACACTGAAGACCATTCAATTATTAAAACTTCTGGAATGTAATTATTTTATTATTTTTAATAAATTAATATTATTTTATTTATTATTTATTCATTTTAATGTTTTGTATTATTAATACTGTGTAATTATTTTGTTTTATTCTTTTAATTACCTATTATTAGTATTAGTATCATTTAAAATGTATGATAAATACAATTTATATTATTAGCAAATTTATTGAAATTGCTATCTGTCTGCAAAACACCTTTAAAATAATTATAAAATATATTTAAATAATACAAATAATTATAAATATATTTAAATAATTTAAATAATTAAATATAGCCACAATTAACTAAAACATAATTGGTATATAAACACTGAATAATTTTCTGTTATTACAACTTCTGGAATGTAAATGCTTTAATTATTTACAATTAAGTAATAATTATAAATATTTTTTTTTTTTTTTTTATAATTACATTTGTTATTTATATTATGAGTAAAAATATTGAAATTGCCACAGGCACAATATATTTAAAAAAGTAAAATATAATCAAATAATGTAATAAATAACAAAATAATTAAATATAGTCACAGCATCACGAAGATTCAAGCACTGACGAATATCCAGTTATTAAAAATGTAATTATTTAAATTTTGTCATTACAATTCAATCTTACTATTATTATAAATATAATTATAATATTTAAATAATTGTATGTACTATTTATATTCTGAGTAAATTAATTAAAACATAATTTAAATAATATTAAATTATTAAATAGTCACAAATGACCAGAAAAGTCATGGAAATTAATTTGTAATAAAAGCCCAAACCCTAAAAAATAATCAGTTATTGAAACTTCTGGAATTATGGCACTTAATTATTTCTATCAAAATAAAGTATAACCAGTTAATTTAATAATTTATCATTATATTAATTCAAATTTTATATATATATACATACACAGTTGTGCTCATAAGTTTACATACCCCTTGC
>CM049823.1:34766908-34806908 GCA_027422435.1 Schizopygopsis pylzovi | reverse complement strand
TCATTTTGATTTAATTTAACTTTTTAGTAATTTTATGTTTTTGTCACTTTTATTAGTTATTTTCAAATGTCTAGTATTTATTGATATTTAGTGTTCATGTGACATGAAAAATCAGTGAAAAATACTGCTAAATAATTTATTAATCTTAATTCATTTTAATTCCAGCATTTACTGAAACATTATTACAAACAAAACTTCTATCTTTTAATATTATAATTAAAAAAATATATATTTTAATTTTAAATTCAGTCAACGTTAGTAGTTTTGTGTGTTTTGTAATTTTGATTAGTCATTTTTAAATATGTCTACACAGCATTTATTAATATTTTGTATTCATTTTTACACATGTTCTGTTTTCATTATAATTAAATTAACATGAACAAACAACGAAAAATACTTTATCAGTTAATATTAATTTCAACATTTACTAATACATCATTAAAAGATATTTTATATATATTAATATTATTTAATGGACTTGAGATGAACAATGAACAGTAATTTTTTTATTACCTAACATGAACAAATTGCTCAATTATCAAATGCATTAATTAACGTTAACTAATGAGACCTTATTGTAAAGTGTTACCAATAATGCTCTAAAAACAATTTACATGCACATAACTTTAACATACTGCGATATTAATTCTGATAATATTTCACATCGCCATCAGTTGCTCATTAAAATGTCCGACTCTAAAGACTGGAAATATTGTGCTTTCATGGTGTTTGTCATCATCACATGTGTTCAGATCAGCAAAGGACAGAGTATTTCACAACACGATCCAAATATGGACACGAGCACGCGCATATTTCCATCCATGTATTTATTTTAAATGCACATTAATATATTACTGATGCATTGAATGATGTGAGATCCGAGCGCATGTCAGAATGAAACACAGGTTAGAGATGATGCTCGGAGAAATATGCCTCATGATTCGGACCACATGCAGATTTAATATCACAGATTTAATGAGCAGATGCAGTAAATATGACTCACCTGACATGAAGGCAAAGAGCCGGATCGGTGCGTCCAGAGCCATGAGAGCCGGTCACACACAGACACAGACGCCGCCGGGGACTTTCTGCTCTTTTTCAGTCTTTTAGGAAGTCAGAAGTGAAGGACTGGCGTGTTTCGTAACACTGATCTGCTGTTCCATGACGCTCCTGCTCAGACATCTTCACTATACTAATGCAGGAGAAGAGTTAGAGATAAAGATGAAGTAGATACACAGATTTATGCACACACACGCACGCACGCGCACACACACACACACACACACACACACACAGTCACACACACACACACACACACACACACACACACACACACACACACACACACACACACACACACACACACACACACACACACACGCACACACACACACACACGCAAACTCACAAACACGCAAACACCCCCCCCACACACACACACACACACACACACACACACGCACACACTCAAAACTTTTACCAACTAAAATTAGACACTTAAAAAAAAAGGAAAAAGCATATATTATTTTTTAAAGTAATATTATGTCATATTTATCCTAAAAGTAATTGTTATGTATTTATAATTGTGTCCTTTAATTGAATGATTATTTAGCTCAGCATCTTTTATGCAATGTAAAGTTGAGCACGTGCTCGTCTGACTCATGCTCACATTTCCCCGCTTCCTCTCCGAACGCTTCCTCCTCAGGTTTATTTGTGAACATTCCCTATATGTGACCCTGGACCACGAAACCAGTCATAAAGGGCAATTCTTTGAATAAATAATATTTCCATTGATGTATGGTTTGGACAATATTTGTAAATCTGGAATCTGAGGGTGCAAAAACATCTAAATATTGAGAAAATCATCTTTAAAGTTGTTCAAATGAAGTTCTTAGCAATGCATATTAATAATCAAAAATTACGTTTTAATATATTTATGGTACAAATATCTTCATGGAACATGATCTTAATATCTAATGATTTTTGGCATAAAATAAAAATGTATAATTTTGACCCATACAATGTATTGTTGGCTATTTCTACACATAAACCTGTGCTGCTTATGACTGCGTTTGTGCTCCAGAGTCACAAATATTTCATTTAAATTCACACTGTGACTGAATTAATTCACCAGTACCTCTAAGTAACGTGCTTAGAATCACACCTTCTAACATTTTTTTGTTTCTTTCCCACACTTTCCGTATCTTTTCATTTAACTCTGAGACCATTGCATAGAAAGTTCCTATAGGCCTAAAAACACGTCTCACCAATGCAGACACATTTACAGTTTTTCTCGATTGCTAAAACACAATTCATGAAACAATTCACCATTTTCTCACAACTACAAACACAATCTCTAAACTACACACCAACTTGTGCACACTCCAGACTTCCAGGTCAAAGTCAAATCTAATGTTTGGCCTCAGATGACACACAAACCTGTCAAATACTCAGAATACTCTCCTGACTAGAGAACACAAGTGAGATCAGCTCAAAACACTGATACACAAACATGCTCTTGGGAAACAGACATCTCGCTAGTCAGTGTCTGTTACAGTATACGACATAAATAGAGCGGTGCCAATAGAATTTAAGAAAAGTGTTCTTTCATTACACTAGCGTAAAGTTATCTTACAGTAGATGAACAGCACTCGAAGAGAAAAGTACCAAAACAAACAAGAGCACATACAGTAAACACACTGGAATATACCGAATCACTCGAATCAAAACGTGTAAGTGCAACAACAACCCAGCCCATAATGACACATTAACTGCAAATATTTTTTA
Source organism: Schizopygopsis pylzovi (assembly GCA_027422435.1). Classification (NCBI taxonomy): domain Eukaryota; kingdom Metazoa; phylum Chordata; class Actinopteri; order Cypriniformes; family Cyprinidae; genus Schizopygopsis; species Schizopygopsis pylzovi. The sequence goes on along the minus strand of CM049823.1, from coordinate 34,804,121 downwards.
ATCTACTACATTAAATCTACAAATAATGACCAAAGTCAATTAAATAAAATAATAATATAATAATAATAATAATATCTGTAAAATGTGTGCGCTTTTATTAATTTGCATGTGTTGTGTGTTGTTAGAAGCAGTTAAATATCCTCCTCCTTTCTGCTTGATCCAGTCCAGTGTGTTCGTTTGGGAAGAAATCCTGCGCTGTAAACACACCTGGGGGGTGCAAGAAGACGTTAATAAATCCTACAATGACCCTCGAGTGGCGTCGAGAGTCTTTAGCTACAGAGAAACACGACTCGTGATTCTTATCCTTCAGAAAAGAGAGAGAGCAGCTTCTCATAAAATATACAATGGCTCTTTTTACAAGCATTAAAGGGTCATAGGATGATGCTAAAAAGAACATGATTTGGTGTAATGTAATGCATTTCTGTGGTTTAAGGTTAAAAGCACATATTTTTCACATACTGTACATTATTGTTGCTCCGTCTTTCTGAAACATGTTGATTTTTACAAAACTCATCATTCTGAGAAGTGAGGCGTGCTCTGATTGGCCAGCTCTCCGGTGCGTTGTGATTGGTCGAATACCTCGAGCGTGAGACAGAAATGTTACCGTATTGTGATGCCGGCGCGACGAGACTAAAACAATAAAACCCATTATAAACGAGGCATGCAGTGAGGACATAATTACTGATTAAGTCAAGACCACGTGTGTATTTGTGATTGCAGAAACTACTCACTACTCTGCACCGCTCAAAACTCACGTCTGAATCGTCAAATCTTTAAATATGAAATCATACGTACAGGCTGTGCTCCACTTTATAGAAACAGTCTTTGAGCACAGACGCATTGTAGGCTACTCTTCTAGTTTCAGGACACAGTCCTGCGTTAAATACGCTGCACACGGTCTAATATTTGGTTTGAGCTGTTCTGAACAGTGTTGTGAACACAACTGAACCACTGATTTATAGCTGTGTCCTCTTTTGGAAGCACAAACAAAGTAGTTTCTCTTTCACAACGACACGCGGCGTCTGACAGCCAGAATAATAGCTCCGCCCTCTTTCTTTGCACATTTGGGGCGGAGTTATGCAAATCTCCCCACACAGTGACATAGACATGTGGAGCGTGTTTGAATGAGGCGTTTTAGGAGGCGTGGTCGAGTCTTAACTTTGATAAAGTATATCTCTTTGGTTTTGAGAGTTTAGTCTTTGTAAGGTTAAGGCTGAGAGGAGCTGATCATTTTATTAATTTGGGCCAAAAGGCTTTATGAGGACAAAAAACTAAACTAAAACATGGTGAATGCAGTTTTACTATAGATTATTTTTCATAATTGCTTAAATTTGGGTCTGTTTAGTATTGAAGCCATTTTCCACCATGTAAGGGGAAAAAACCCTGCTATGATAAGTCATAAAAGAAACAACGAATTTACATACCAAGTTGAAATTATGACTTAGAAGGTCGAAATTGACAGACTAATTCATAATTATGAGCTCACAAATTAGAATTATGAGATAAAACATCGGAAATATGACTTAGAAAGTCGAAATTATAAATTTAAAAAAATCATAATGGTTAGTGTAAATATTTTAAATAAAATAAAACAATTTAATAAATATTATCTCATAATATTGATTATTTATTGTCAAAATTTCAACTTTTACCCTCATAGTTATGACTTTTTATGTTATAATTTTGTCATTAATTTCATAATTTCGACTTTTAATTTATAATTAGGACATTTCGTGTTATCATTTCGATTTTTCATCTCATATTTCCGACTTTTTTACCTCATAGTTATGACTTTTCATGGTATAATTTAATATTTAATGTCAGAATTTGATGATTTGTGTTTTCTTACGCGGCGGAAATGAGCGTCCATAGTTTGGTGCTTGTACTTTTATGATAATTAATCATACGATAATTACACTGTCGTTTCCGGAGTTCTTAGAGGACTTTTATTTTGAAAGCGGCAGTGCGTTAGCCGCGTTGTTGTGTTTCCGTGTTTCCGGAGTCGGTCGCTCGATGCTTTAGCTTCGTGTTGAGGAGAGTTTCTGAGGTATTTTTGTCGTTAAAAGACAGATTTGAGAGCTCAAATAGTAACTGAACACTCGTCTGCTGTACAGGCCTTCAAATCATCGTCGATATGGATCAATGTCGAGTGTTTGCGTCGATGTTGGGCTTTCTGCTGTTGTGTGTCGCATTCAGTGTTTCTGAGGCGATATTAACAACAAAACCAACAATAATAACATCTACAGCTCTTCCACCTGTTCACAAACGTATGTATTAACCACATCTCTTTATTTTGCAGCTTGTAATATAAGTATGTATGTTAATACATGGTAGTATGTTGCCATAAATTATTATTATAATATACGTATATTCCTATTATTAATATTTACGTATTATAATATTTTTTGATAATTTATTGGATGTTTAATATAAAACTGTCGCTAATTTTAATGTCAGTAGTGTTAGTTAATGACATAAAAACACTGAAGGGACTTTTGCAAACAAGTACAAGTTCCCTATTTTGTTGAAGTCATATCTTTTTTAATCAGTCAGATGTTATTTATTAATCCAGTATGTGATGTGGTATATTTATGGCAGCAGTAAAGTTATGTTTTCCTTTATCAGCTGTGCTCATCTAAATCTTTGGTCAGATTCATCTGGTTATTTTTGAGTTTTAATATCAGTGATGTTTGTCTTCTTCTTTCTAAAGCATGCAAAACAATGAGTTCTTGTGAGACGTGCCTCGCCAATGTCTCGGTAAGATCACATGATGCTGATCTATTAGTTTGTATTAGTCCAGTCCTTCCTTATCTGCATTACAAGCTGAACTTGTTGAACATTAATATTCTAATTTAGAGAAGTTTTTATATTAAAATGTATAGCAGACTGTCAGAAATCTGCTCTGATTTGATTAATTATAACTTCATTGTTATTATGATATATTTTAAGCATCTTATGAAATGTATTTTTTTATTTCATCAAACTGATTTGTGCCGTTTGATCAAATGAGATGAATGGTTTAGTGACACAATCTAATGATAAAACATCCCAGAAAGCTTTGATGATAATGTTTGTGCTGCTGATGTACTGCTATAATTATCTCCCTTCCCGGAGAATGTCAATTAAAAAATAATCAATGCTTTTATGAATGAATGTAACATCCTGGAGGATGTCATTAATAATAATAATATATATTGTTTGTATTAGGATGGCATTAATATTAATAATAAATATTTTTCCTAACATCCTGGAGGATATCACTAACATGAATAATAATAATAATGTGTTGTTCTCTCCAGTGCTTGTGGTGCCTGACGAACAACAGCTGCATGGATTATCCAGTGTCGTATGTGATTCCTCCGGCGGCGGTGTGTACACTCTCTCAGGCACGCTGGGGTGTTTGCTGGGGTGAGTTCAGGTTAACAGACACAGACCTGGTTAAACACATGCGGATCTGTAATGTACACTCTCTCAGGCGCGCTGGGGTGTTTGCTGGGGTGAGTTCAGGTTAACAGACACAGACCTGGTTAAACACATGCGGATCTGTAATGTACACTCTCTCAGGCGCGCTGGGGTGTTTGCTGGGGTGAGTTCATGTTAACAGACACACAGACCTGGTTAAACACATGCGGATCTGTAGTGTACACTCTCTCAGGTGTGCTGGGGTGTTTGCTGGGCTGAGTTAACAGACACACAGATCTGGTTAAACACATGCAGATCTGTAGTGTACACTCTCTCAGGTGTGCTGGGGTGTTTGCTGGGGTGAGTTCATGTTAACAGACACAGACCTGGTTAAACACATGCGGATCTGTAATGTACACTCTCTCAGGTGTGCTGGGGTGTTTGCTGGGGTGAGTTCATGTTAACAGACACAGACCTGGTTAAACACATGCGGATCTGTAATGTACACTCTCTCAGGTGTGCTGGGGTGAGTTCAGGTTAACAGACACAGACCTGGTTAAACACATGCAGATCTGTAATGTACACTCTCTCAGGTGTGCTGGGGTGAGTTCAGGTTAACAGACACAGACCTGGTTAAACACATGCGGATCTGTAATGTACACTCTCTCAGGTGTGCTGGGGTGAGTTCATGTTAACAGACACAGACCTGGTTAAACACATGCGGATCTGTAATGTACACTCTCTCAGGTGTGCTGGGGTGTTTGCTGGGGTGAGTTAACAGACACAGACCTGGTTAAACACATGCGGATCTGTAATGTACACTCTCTCAGGAGTGCTGGGGTGTTTGCTGGGGTGAGTTCATGTTAACAGACACAGACCTGGTTAAACACATGCGGATCTGTAATGTACACTCTCTCAGGTGTGCTGGGGTGTTTGCTGGGGTGAGTTCAGGTTAACAGACACAGACCTGGTTAAACACATGCAGATCTGTAGTGTACACTCTCTCAGGTGTGCTGGGGTGTTTGCTGGGGTGAGTTCATGTTAACAGACACAGACCTGGTTAAACACATGCGGATCTGTAATGTACACTCTCTCAGGTGTGCTGGGGTGTTTGCTGGGGTGAGTTCATGTTAACAGACACAGACCTGGTTAAACACATGCGGATCTGTAATGTACACTCTCTCAGGTGTGCTGGGGTGTTTGCTGGGGTGAGTTCATGTTAACAGACACAGATCTGGTTAAACACATGCGGATCTGTAGTGTACACTCTCTCAGGTGTGCTGGGGTGTTTGCTGGGGTGAGTTCATGTTAACAGACACACAGACCTGGTTAAACACATGCGGATCTGTAGTGTACACTCTCTCAGGCGCGCTGGGGTGTTTGCTGGGGTGAGTTCATGTTAACAGACACACAGACCTGGTTAAACACATGCGGATCTGTAGTGTACACTCTCTCAGGCGCGCTGGGGTGTTTGCTGGGGTGAGTTCAGGTTAACAGACACAGACCTGGTTAAACACATGCGGATATGTAATGTGCACTCTCTCAGGTGTGCTGGGGTGGTTGCTGGGGTGAGTTAACAGACACAGATCTGGTTAAACACATGCGGATCTGTAATGTACACTCTCTCAGGTGTGCTGGGGTGTTTGCTGGGGTGAGTTCAGGTTAACAGACACAGACCTGGTTAAACACATGCGGATCTGTAATGTACACTCTCTCAGGTGTGCTGGGGTGTTTGCTGGGGTGAGTTAACAGACACAGATCTGGTTAAACACATGCGGATCTGTAATGTACACTCTCTCAGGTGTGCTGGGGTGTTTGCTGGGGTGAGTTAACAGACACAGGCCTGGTTAAACACATGCGGATCTGTAATGTACAGCTGCGGTTGAGTCGATGGATGTAATGCTTTCACATTGATGAAGTGAGATTTGTATTCAGGCCTGGAAGTCCCCCGTTCTGTTCCTTTCAGAGAAACGAAAATAAACGAAGTTATTCATCACGTCCCTTTAACATTACATTCACTTACTCTGCAGGTTTATACAATACTTCTGATTGGCTGTTCGTGGGATTTAGGGGGTTAATATTAAAGAGTGACCATCGGCCAGAACACAGTATAACAGCGCTCGGCTGTGAAACCTAGTATTATAGTATTATATAGTTTTTATGAATATACATAAATATTACTCAAACAAAACAAATGAATTTCACCTCCATAAAGTTTCATGTTCAGATGAAAAAATTCAGTTTTTTTATTTCTGAAATTATTCAAAGTCATGTTTATCAACAAAACTCAGTCCCAAAAGTGTTATATCTGAAGAAAATTAGAAATATATATTTTCCACTTTTTTTTTTTTTTGGACACTGATATAACATAGATCATTTTAGAGAAAGTATTTTTGACACTCCATACATACCCGGTTACATACATATACCTGGTTATATCTCTTAAAAAAATAATAATTGTAAAATATCAAAATAATGTGTATTTTGTGGGTCTGAAAACATTTGCAATATTTTGTTCTCTTGTTAAAAACGATGCATTTTTAGTCATTTTTTGTGCATCTCAAAACATGAATGTGTTATAAAGGTTGAATTCTAGATAATGCAGTTATATTGCACATGATAACAATAAAACAATTGCACAAGTCCTCAATCATGAGAACAGTGCACTATCAGTAAACGTCCAGCAGGGGTCAGTAATGACCAGCACACTGCTCTTTCATCAAACAGCCCTGGGCTGTGTTCACAACACATCTGACATCACCTCTAAGAGAAACAGCAGTGAGAGTTTCTCTCTGTTCACAAAGCTGCTGAGACACACTTGTGCTGAGGAATAGAGAGTAAAGGGGGCGGGGTTTACCTCTGATGTCAGCATGCTCATTAACTATGCACACTGTGATTGGCTGATAATCTCCGTCAGAGATGTATTCATGGGATACTGTAGAGCGTAGTGTTCAGCTAATGTCAGCCTCTTACAGGTATGCTTCTCGTAAACAATTAGTGAATATGCATATAAACATATTTTAATTAACAGAGTAGAATAATCACGGCTGATGGTAAAAGAAACCCAAACTGGATGCAAGAACAGCTGTTACTTCTTGCCCAGCTGGTTAATGATAATAAAGTCAGTCAGTTATATTTATAGAGCGTATTTAAAATCAGCTTACACTGACAAAAGTGCTGTGCATAAAATACAGTACAATATCAAATTTGAATTATTAAAAAAACGAAAACAAGGATATAATCAAAGGACAATTTAGAGTAGCGACAACCTCCGAAACAAAGGCGATATCTCTTTAAAAGCTCGTTATGGTCAGATGTTTATGATCCGAGGCAGATAAACAGATATTTCAGGATAGTTTGTGTCTAAGGCTGCTCCGAAACTTTCACAGATTTAAGAGCTAGTTTTAGTGCTAAACACTTTGTGAAATACTCTTTAACTAAACATTTAGAACATTCATTGTTCAGACTTTCTCCTAAATGGCCGAGTTATGAGCTGCTCTTAGCCTGAAGATGTTTTGGTGAATGTTTTGTGAATACGGGCCCTGGGCCCTTCTAAGAATACTCTCAGAGAGCTCCTAATTTAGCTTAAAAATGTCTACGTCGGAGTCTTATCTTAAAAGTGATTCAGGACCAATCTAAGAGCAACTCTGAGCGAGGAAAAGACAAAAACTTGTATGGAGGAGGCGGGGCCTGACCCTGTTGCTAGGTAAGATACAGTCTTTTGAAGACTGTGATTGGTTGGTTGTCCAAGAAGGAAATAAAAGAGTGATTTTAGGGTCTATTATAAGCCTTCACTTTGAAACTACATGTGTGATTTTTCCTGTTTCACCATACTCTCTCTCACACACAAACACACATTATATATGTATGTATATTTTTTATTTACCACACTGTCATACTTAACACATTTTTAGGAATTGAACAGCGACATAATAAGTGCAGTAACAGGCCCAAATCATCACTGCTGCATAGTTGTATTTTTCAGTTTCCAAACATGTAAATTTAGTGATTACGTCCATTTCTGGCGCGATGGCATTTCTGCACGGTGTCGGAGATGTTAGCGTGTCTCTAATAAGATCGGTCACAAACATGATCCCTGCACAATTAACTCACCGTCATGCATTGTGTGCAACACATTTCTTCATGTTTCGTTAATTTTCTCCGCTGCTAAAGAAACTCTTAAGCCTCTTAAAAGTCCTCATTCGTACTCCTAACAATTTTGGACCTCTTTTAAGAGTTAAGATGCTTTCTGAATGACTTTTTTCTATATCTTTTCTTTAATTTGAAGAGGAATTGTGTTATAATTGTGTTACTAGGAGCAACTCTTAGCCTGAAGGTGTTTCATGAATACAGGCCCGGGTCTTCAGTGGTGTTTCATGAATACACTCCCGGGTCTTCAGTGGTGTTTCATGAATACACTCCCGGGTCTTCAGTGGTGTTTCATGAATACACTCCCGGGTCTTCAGTGGTGTTTCATGAATACACTCCCGGGTCTTCAGTGATGTTTCATGAATACACTCCCGGGTCTTCAGTGTGTTTCATGAGTACACTCCGGGTCTTCAGTGTTTCATGAATACACTCCCCGGTCTTCAGTGGTGTTTCATGAATACACTCCCGGGTCTTCAGTGGTGTTTCATGAATACACTCCGGGTCTTCAGTGATGTTTCATGAATACACTCCCGGGTCTTCAGTGATGTTTCATGAATACACTCCCGGGTCTTCAGTGGTGTTTCATGAATACACTCCCGGGTCTTCAGTGGTGTTTCATGAATACACTCCCGGGTCTTCAGTGGTGTTTCATGAATACACTCCGGGTCTTCAGTGGTGTTTCATGAATACACTCCCGGGTCTTCAGTGATGTTTCATGAATACACTCCCGGGTCTTCAGTGGTGTTTCATGAATACACTCCCGGGTCTTCAGTGGTGTTTCATGAATACACTCCCGGGTCTTCAGTGATGTTTCATGAATACACTCCCGGGTCCTTCAGTGATGTTTCATGAATACACTCCGGGTCTTCAGTGGTGTTTCATGAATACACTCCCGGTCTTCAGTGGTGTTTCATGAATACACTCCCGGGTCTTCAGTGGTGTTTCATGAATACACTCCCGGGTCTTCAGTGATGTTTCATGAATACACTCCCGGGTCTTCAGTGGTGTTTCATGAATACACTCCCGGGTCTTCAGTGGTGTTTCATGAATACACTCCCGGGTCTTCAGTGGTGTTTCATGAATACACTCCCGGGTCTTCAGTGATGTGTGTGTTGTGTTGTTTCAGTGAACTTCGAGGCTCTGATCATCGCGATGGCTGTCGTGTGTGGGACTCTGCTGCTGGCCGTCACCGTGTGCTGCTGCTGCTGCTGCTGTAAACGCAGACCCTCGTCCAGGTCAGATCTTTACACACCATATATAGTCCTTCATACCTCTTTTCTTTAAATAGTCACACTCACAGGTTTCACTTCCACCTGATGAGTTCTGTGATCAGAGATTATCATTTCTGCAATTACACTAAAATAGCTTTTACTGGATAAAAACACTCGACAGAAGACATGCAGTAGATTAAATGTGTGAAACAGCAAAGTTTGATAATTTAGAGGCCTCAGAAATGCATGCATCAAATATGATGCACCAGGCTTTATAGGGTTAATGAATTTTACGTTGCATTTATTTATTAATTCATCATGAATAACATAAGAATAGACGTTTTTCCCCCCCAAAGAGATGATTTTTACCCAGCTGGTTGTTTATATGACGGGTCAAGTCTTGCATGGGCTCAGCGGCTGCGTGTCAATCACACGTCTCATGATGAAACGCAGCCGTGCTGTACTCACAGCAGCAGAAGCGCCTCCTCGATCCCTCATTAATACTGATTCAGCTTCATGTGATGACCCTTAGATCGCTGGTCAAAGACTCGTTGTTTTACGGCTAGACTACGGATCATAGTTTCACTTTTCAATTCTCATTCGGAGTAAATTAGACGGTTTTATGATTGAAGGGGAATTCATGCGGCTGGGGTTTCTGTCTTTCAGTTTCAGTGATGATGTAAAGGTCACTGATTTCCAGCAGAATTACTGATTGGGACTTGCACAAAACCAGTCATAAGTGTCAATTTTTCGACATTTAGATTTATGCATCATCTGAAAGCTGAATAAATAATAGCTTTCCATTGATGTATGGTTTGTTATGATTGGACAATATTTGAAAATCTGGAAAAAATCTAAATATTGAGAAAATCATCTTTAAAGTTGTTCAAATGAAATTCTTAGCAATGCATATTACTAATCAAAAATTAAGTTTTGATATATTTACAGTACACATATCTTCATGGAACATGATGTTAATATCCTAATGATTTTTGGCATTAATAAAAATCTATATTTTTGATCCATACAATGTATTGTAGGCTATTGCTACAAATATACCCGTGCTGCTTATGACTGCGTTTGTGCTCCAGGGTCACAAATATTAGTTCTCGGACTCAGAAATGATTTTTCTTGTACTAATGTAAAATAATCAGTCACAACATTAACTCAGCTCTGTGCTGTCTTTGATAAATAGCTGACAGGTTGATAAAAACATGTGTAATTGCAGTAATTATGAGATGAATATGCTGTAATTCACTCAAGCCTGTGTTATTGTTAACAGTACTCGGTGTTATTCTGAATGAGCTTTTGCTTCTATATTTGCAGTTTTGACCGTGATGATGAGCAGTTTGCCCGGAGAAGAGAGGAGATCAGACAGAGAGCAGATGAACGGTGCGTACATCTCACGACTGAGAGAGAAAACATGAAGAAACCAGTCACTTACACCTTGTAGATTAATCATTTTATAGTGAATGTTAAAGGATAGTTCATACAAGAATGAAAGTGCTCTTGTTTCTTCATCAGGTTTGGAGAAATGTGTCTCTGCATCAATGGATGATCTGCAGTGAGTGAATGGGTGCCGTCAGAATGAGAGTCTGATAAAAACATCACAGCACTCCAGTCCATCAGTTAACATCAGAAGATGAAACAAATCCAGCATTAAGACGTTTATAACTCAAACACAATAGAGTTCATAATCTATAATAACTCTTCCTCAGTGAAAAGTGTTCTGGTCTGAATCAGGAGAGAAATCTGCACAGATCACAAAACAGCTCTAAACTAATATGTGGCTGGATTTTGATGTGAGAGACGACAGCAGATGCACTTTATCACTGAGGAAGAGTTATTATAGATTATGAACTCTATGGTATTTTAGTTAAAAATGTCTTAATGATAGATTTGTTTGAGCTTTTGTCTTCTCCAGATGTTAACTGATGGACTGGAGTGCTGTGATGTTTTTATCAGACTTTCATTCTGACGGCACCCATTCACTCACTGCAGAGCATCCATTGATGCAGAGACACATTTCTACAAACCTGATGAAGAAACAATTGCGCAGATGTTTATTTTTGGGTGAACTTTTCCTTTAATACTGCAAAATGCATGCAGCCAGTTTCTTACAGTGAGGTTTGATCCCGTCGTGTCACAGTTGAAGGTTTATTTCAAGCACCTGTTGATCTGAAGTGGACTCGGTCACGTAATGAGTGTGTCTCAGGGCTCTGTTGAGTGCGTGTGCTGCGTGTAAATATGCCTGTAGGGCGTTCAGCAGCTGTGCTACACTAACAAGGTCACTTCTGTGTCACACACTCGAGACGGAGCAGGAATCTGCTTTAAACTCCAGAGCTCAGATATCTCTGCAGGGTCTCGTTCATGCATCTGAGGAACATGTGTTTTTGTTCAGTACTTTCATCTGACACACTCTGATGTGTTTCTTTAGTGCGGATCGTGTGGGATAATTATTGCTAACAGCAGCACAATGCATTCTGGGAGTCGTCACGGCTCGTCCCTTTCTGGTGTCCTTGAAAATATATGAAAACAATATTTAGCAAATAGATATTTATTTAAGAAGAATTGAAAGATGGACATAGAAAAGGGGTTGGTTAGCAGTGGTTTTCGTAACACTTTACAGTAAGGTTAACATGAACTAATAATTAGATATACTTTATTATAACATTTATTAATCTTAGTTAATTTACTAATATATTATTAAAATCAAAAGTTAATATTATTAATTATTTTTTGTCATTTTTGTGTGTTTTTGCCATCTTTATTGTGTCTATGTAGTATTTATTAATATTTTGAATTAGATTTTATATATTTTATGTTTTTATTTTAGGTTTAGTTAAAGTTAACATGAGCTAACAATGATAAATACATTTAAAAAATGTATTAAACTTTAAATCCAACATTATCTAAGAATTTTTACAATCAGAAGTTGCATTAGTAAATATTAACTGTTTTTTTTTCTCTTTTAATATTCTTTGCACTCAAAAATACATATTGTAATAAGTAAAATGAGTTATGACTGGTGTTTTATGTTTATTGTTTGAGTTGTACCTTTAAATGTGATTTAAATATACACCTTTTAAAAGTTTGGAGGCAGTAAAATGTAATTTAATTAAAATTATAATATTTGTATTCCTCAAGGATTTTACAGTCATAGACATTTATAATAAGATTTATATTTCTAATAAATGCTGTTTTTTAATTTTCTATTCATCTGTGAATTCTGAAAAATCACAGTTTCCACAAAAATATTGTGCAGCACGACTGTCTTCAACATTGATAATAATCAGAAATATATATTGAGCAGCAAATCAGCATATTATAATGATTTCTGAAGATCATGTGACACTGAAGACTGCAGTAATGATGCTGAAAATACAGATTTGATCACAGAAATAAATTACAGTTTAACACATAATCACATAGAAAACAGCTGATTTAAATCACAATAATATTTCAGATTTTTTACAGTATTTTTGGTGAGCAGAAGATCTTGTGAACGTGAGTTTTGCCTTTAATAAAGAGCCTCAGTGGTGTTTTTAGTGTTAATCTAAGCGTTTAGTGTTCAGTTGAAAGCAGAAATCTGATCGGTTACAGACACGCGCGTGTAAAGCACTAGCCGGTGGAGTCATTGTTGTGCTGCTTTGTTCAGGATTGTGGAAGCAGCAACAGATGGCTAACAGCTCCAGTGATTGTTCACAGATCAGCTGCTCATAAAGCTCCGGCTGATTTATACGGTATGAAGCGGTTCGTCTGGAGCGAGCCCATCTTCATTGTGTGCTGTAGAGAGGATGAATGACGTACGGGGAGCGCTTGGTGTCGTTCAGCGCCGCTCGTACGCACATAAAACACTGCTGCTCGTATTTACGACCTGTGAAGGAATGGACGGCTTTAAACAAAGACATGAGCTCCACTGCCGTCCATGTGCTGCTCTCCAGGACTTGGGACAGGTTTCAGTTCTACATTTACAGTCGTGGAAATTGAATCCAGGTTATGAGTTTGATTTGCTCTTCTTGTACTAGTTTTACAGGATTTATATTGGGCAAAATACAGTAGAATTTTGAGCAACAATTCAGAATTGCGAAATATAAAATGCAAAACTCTAAAAATGAATTGTGAGATGTAAACACAAAAAGCAAAATCATAATTGCGAGATTTAAACGTAAACTTAAAAAAAGTCATAATTGCGAGATTTAAACATAAACTTAAAAAAAAAAAGTCAGAATTGATGAGATGTAAATTCAAAAAGCTAAGAACAAAATCATAATTGTGAGATTTAAACGTAAACTTAAAAAAATTAAAAGTCAGAAATGAGAGATGCAAATTCAAAAAGCTAACCAAATCATAATTGTGAGATTTAAATGTAAACTTAAAAAAAAAGTCAGAAATTATATGAAAATTCAAAAACCTTAGAACAAAATCATAATTGTGAGATTTAAATGTAAGCTTAAAAAGAAAAGTCAGAAATTAGAGATTTAAATTCAAAAATCTTAGAACAAAATCATAATTGTGAGATTTAAACGTAAACTTAAAAAAAGTAATAAATGAGAGATGTAAATTCAAAACTGAGAAAAAAGTCAGAATTGCAAGATGTAAATGCAAAAATCTTATAACAAAATCATAATTGCGAGATTTAAACGTAAACTGATAAAGTCAGAATTAAATTTAAATAAATGAAATGTAAATTCAAAAGTCACTGAGGCATCGTTCACTGGAGTGGTTGCTAATATTGTTATTTTTATAGTTATCTTTATAGTTATCATTCTTGGTGTGAACGGGGCTTAATAACAAAATCATAATTGTGAGATTTAAACGTAAACTTAAAAAAATTAAAAGTCAGAAATGAGAGATGCAAATTCAAAAAGCTAACCAAATCATAATTGTGAGATTTAAATGTAAACTTTAAAAAAAAAGTCAGAAATTATATGAAAATTCAAAAACCTTAGAACAAAATCATAATTGCGAGATTTAAATGTAAACTTAAAAAGAAAAGTCAGAAATTAGAGATTTAAATTCAAAAATCTTAGAACAAAATCATAATTGTGAGATTTAAACGTAAACTAAAAAAAAAGTCAGAATTAAATGTAAATAAATGAAATGTAAATTCGAAAGTCACTGAGGCATCGTTCACTGGTGTGGTTGCTAATATTGTTATTTTTATAGTTATTATCTTTATAGTTATCATTCTTGGTGTGAACGGGGCTTAAAAAAAAAAAGTCATAATTGTGAGATGTAATTGCAAAACTAAAAAAAAAACTTTTTTTTTTATTTCATGTCTGTAGAATTTAATTCTCTTAACAGCACAAAACACATTTTTTTATTAGATTTTTTATTTTGTTTTATTTAATTTTTTAACTTTTCTGTTTTTCGCCATGAATGTTATAACCTATAATTATGATCAATCAATCATTGTATTATTTTGATCATTGTTGCCTAACCTGTCCACGTTGACATCAGTCTAATTGAACGAGTTTCTTCCAAGTCTCTGCAAAATACACAGCTCAAATGATGCATTTTGCTTCAAAAGTCTGCACAGCCCGGTCCAGTCTGTGAGCCGTCACTCATCTCTGTGTCTGTGTTGCAGGAGGGTGGAGAGGAAGGTGAAACACGACGACATCCGCAAGAAGTACGGTGAGTAACGTCAGTCCGGCTCGTCTGTCGTTAAGATTCACAAGAGTTCACTCACAGCTTCTCGTTATGACCCTTTTATGCATTTTACAAAAACAGTAGAGGCATGAAAAGGTCAAATGGCATAAATACAATTATGGAAATTATTATATTGTGATTAAAACCTGGTGAACAAATTCCACATTTTAGGTTATTCAAATGTATCTCTCTCTCCATCTCTCTCTCTCTCTCTCTCTCTATCTGTCCATCTCTCTATCATCTATCCATCTATCCATCCATCCATCTCTCTATCCATCCATCTCTCTATCTATCTGTCTATCCATCCATCTCTCTATCCATCCATCTCTCTATCCATCCATCTCTCTCTCTCTCTCTCTCTATCTGTCCATCTCTCTATCGTCTATCTATCATCTCTCTATAATCTATCCATCTATCCATCCATCCATCTCTCTATCCATCCATCTCTCTATCCATCCATCTCTCTATCTATCCATCCATCTCTCTATCTATCCATCCATCTCTCTATCTATCCATCCATCTCTCTATCTATCCATCCATCTCTCTATCCATCCATCTCTCTATCCATCCATCTCTCTATCTATCCATCCATCTCTCTATCTATCCATCCATCTCTCTATCTATCCATCCATCTCTCTATCCATCCATCTCTCTATCCATCCATCTCTCTATCTATCTGTCTATCCATCCATCTCTCTATCCATCCATCTCTCTATCCATCCATCTCTCTATCCATCCATCTCTCTATCTATCTGTCTATCCATCCATCTCTCTATCTATCCATCCATCTCTCTATCCATCCATCTCTCTCTCTCTCTCTCTCTCATATCTAACTATATATTTATATCTATCTATATATGTATAATTATATATGTTTTTTTTGTTTATATTTATTAACACTCGTCAACATTTGAAGTGGATCAAAACATTTTATCAAAGTTATCCTAAAACCAAAACAATACCTGTTTTTGTCTTAGGACAACGTTGAATATTTTTTTGATCCACTTCAAATGTTGACGAGTGCATTTGCTCCAAAACGTAGATATACAATTGTAGAAATAAAATTTAGTTTTACAATGAATTTCGTACACTGCCATTCAAAAGTTTGTGAAGAAATGTACTTCTGCTTTGCATTTATTTGATCAAAAATACAATAATTTAAAAAAATATATTATTATAATGTAAAATAACAGTTTTCTATGTGAATATCTGCTAAAATGTAATTTATTTCTGTGATCAAAGCTGTATTTTCAGCATCATTACTGCAGTCTTCAGTGTCACATGATCTTCAGAAATCATAATAATATGCTTTTGTAATATTATAAATGTCTTTACTGGCATTCATTAAATGCGTCACCGATGAATAAAGGTATTATTTTATTTCTAAACAAAAGAAAATCTTACCCCAAACATTTGAACGGTAGTGTTTATATATGTTCAGCAGACGTCGTGTACCGTGTTTGTTCATTCACTGATGTTGATGAATCAGCTGGAGATAATTGCACCAATAATTATGTTCAGGATTCAGACTGGTGCAACTACAAAGTGCTTGATTCTGCAACAATATCTAATTAGCTAATGCATCTTCAGATGTTAAGATGGCTGATTACAGGACATCATGTGGAGTTGTTGTAACACAGGTCTTTATTGATCTGGTTCATTGTGTTGGGCTCTGTACTGCTGTATTCAGCAGATAACGTGTTCTTCAAACGCGGTCCGATACAGAAGCACTCAGCTTTCTGATCGACTCGAGCACATCCCAACACTGCCTGATCAATACTGAGGTGGCCTCGACTCTCGAGTGGAGATTATGAAGGAGTTGTAGTTGTAGAAATGCTTATGGAAGCTTTTCAACCTCAGAATATTAATATGAAAAGGGTTAGATAAAGGGTTAGCTAAACCCCCCCCCCCCCCAAACTAAGAATTCAGAGAAAAAGTCAGAATTATTGTGAGAAGTAAACAGAATTGAGTAAGTTGAAATCGCGAGATATGAAACTTGCAATTGAGAGTATTATGAGATTGCTAATGCTAGTGATTGCTTTACTAGATAGCAGCAGGATATTAGTACTCATTACTCTGTTGAAAGCATAACTATTTTACTCATTACTTATGAATTAAGACCTCGATTAGCCTTCACTAGATGCACACAGACATCAACATGTCCTTCAGTTCATTATTAAAGATTAATTATCTGTGCAATGCAGAAAACTCCACGTGCATTTTTCAACAGATTGGATCAGATCATTTTCTGTATTAAATCCCAAATATTAAAAATGCTAAAAATGTATCTGGTTTTAAGAAAATAACGTTTTAAAGCACAGATGCAAAAACTGTGTGATTTGAGGAAATGCATTTGTTCTTTTTGGCGGAGCTGTTCTTAATGAAAGCCGTGCTCCAGCTCTAATAGCTGGGAAAGCGTCAGACGGGGTCGCTTGACTCATGCTTGATTAACTCTGTGCTAATTAGCGCGGGTGGAGAGCTGAGAAGAGCTGTAATTTATGTGCTGGCAAAGCCCTGGATGTCCCTGTGCGGCGGAGGAATGAGGTGAAATGTAAATGCACTGGCACCTGTGATGCGTGAGAGAAAGCCAGAGAAAGAGAGAGCGGGTCACCAGAGCCTCGGCGGAGGTCTAGAGGACAAAACCTCGCAGCTGCTGCGCAAAAACCCACCGAAAACCACACGACCTTGAGACGAGCTGAAGGAGGAGTGGCTTCGTGCCACAGAAGAGCAAAACCACACGACCTTGAGACGAGCTGAAGGAGGCGTGGCTTCGTGCCACAGAAGAGCAAAACCACACGACCTCGAGACGAGCTGAAGGAGGCGTGGCTTCGTGCCACAGAAGAGCAAAACCACACGACCTGGAGACGAGCTGAAGGAGGCGTGGCTTCGTGCCACAGAAGAGCAAAACCACACGACCTCGAGACGAGCTGAAGGAGTGGCTTCGTGCCACAGAAGAGCAAAACCACACGACCTCGAGACGAGCTGAAGGAGGCGTGGCTTCGTGCCACAGAAGAGCAAAACCACACGACCTTGAGACGAGCTGAAGGAGGCGTGGCTTCGTGCCACAGAAGAGCAAAACCACACGACCTTGAGACGAGCTGAAGGAGGCGTGGCTTCGTGCCACAGAAGAGCAAAACCACACGACCTGGAGACGAGCTGAAGGAGGAGTGGCTCCGTGCCACAGAAGAGCAAAACCACACGACCTTGAGACGAGCTGAAGGAGGCGTGGCTTCGTGCCACAGAAGAGCAAAACCACACGACCTTGAGACGAGCTGAAGGAGGCGTGGCTTCGTGCCACAGAAGAGCAAAACCACACGACCTGGAGACGAGCTGAAGGAGGAGTGGCTTCGTGCCACAGAAGAGCAAAACCACACGACCTCGAGACGAGCTGAAGGAGGCGTGGCTTCGTGCCACAGAAGAGCAAAACCACACGACCTTGAGACGAGCTGAAGGAGGCGTGGCTTCGTGCCACAGAAGAGCAAAACCACACGACCTGGAGACGAGCTGAAGGAGGCGTGGCTTCGTGCCACAGAAGAGCAAAACCACACGACCTTGAGACGAGCTGAAGGAGGCGTGGCTTCGTGCCACAGAAGAGCAAAACCACACGACCTGGAGACGAGCTGAAGGAGTGGCTTCGTGCCACAGAAGAGCAAAACCACACGACCTGGAGACGAGCTGAAGGAGGAGTGGCTTCGTGCCACAGAAGAGCAAAACCACACGACCTTGAGACGAGCTGAAGGAGGAGTGGCTTCGTGCCACAGAAGAGCAAAACCACACGACCTTGAGACGAGCTGAAGGAGGAGTGGCTTCGTGCCACAGAAGAGCAAAACCACACGACCTTGAGACGAGCTGAAGGAGGAGTGGCTTCGTGCCACAGAAGAGCAAAACCACACGACCTGAGACGAGCTGAAGGAGGGTGGCTTCGTGCCACAGAAGAGCAAAACCACACGACCTCGAGACGAGCTGAAGGAGGCGTGGCTTCGTGCCACAGAAGAGCAAAACCACACGACCTGAGACGAGCTGAAGGAGGCGTGGCTTCGTGCCACAGAAGAGCAAAACCACACGACCTGAGACGAGCTGAAGGAGGGTGGCTTCGGCCACAGAAGAGCAAAACCACACGACCTTGAGACGAGCTGAAGGAGGTGGCTTCGTGCCACAGAAGAGCAAAACCACACGACCTTGAGACGAGCTGAAGGAGGCGTGGCTTCGTGCCACAGAAGAGCAAAACCACACGACCTTGAGACGAGCTGAAGGAGGTGGCTTCGTGCCACAGAAGAGCAAAACCACACGACCTGAGACGAGCTGAAGGAGGCGTGGCTTCGTGCCACAGAAGAGCAAAACCACACGACCTGAGACGAGCTGAAGGAGGGTGGCTTCGGCCACAGAAGAGCAAAACCACACGACCTGAGAGAGCTGAAGGAGGTGGCTTCGTGCCACAGAAGAGCAAAACCACAGACCTTGAGACGAGCTGAAGGAGGTGGCTTCGTGCCACAGAAGAGCAAAACCACACACCTTGAGACGAGCTGAAGGAGGAGTGGCTTCGTGCCACAGAAGAGCAAAACCACACGACCTTGAGACGAGCTGAAGGAGGGTGGCTTCGTGCCACAGAAGAGCAAAACCACACGACCTTGAGACGAGCTGAAGGAGGGTGGCTTCGTGCCACAGAAGAGCAAAACCACACGACCTGAGACGAGCTGAAGAGGAGTGGCTTCGTGCCACAGAAGAGCAAAACCACACGACCTGAGACGAGCTGAAGGAGGGTGGCTTCGTGCCACAGAAGAGCAAAACCACACGACCTGGAGACGAGCTGAAGGAGGAGTGGCTTCGTGCCACAGAAGAGCAAAACCACACGACCTGAGACGAGCTGAAGGAGGAGTGGCTTCGTGCCACAGAAGAGCAAAACCACACGACCTTGAGACGAGCTGAAGGAGGAGTGGCTTCGTGCCACAGAAGAGCAAAACCACACGACCTGGAGACGAGCTGAAGGAGGAGTGGCTTCGTGCCACAGAGAGAAAACCACAGACCTTGAGACGAGCTGAAGGAGGAGTGGCTTCTGCCACAGAAGAGCAAACCACACGACCTTGAGACGAGCTGAAGGAGGGTGGCTTCGTGCCACAGAAGAGCAAAACAACGACCTGAGACGAGCTGAAGGAGCTGGCTTCTCAAAAAAAAACAACGACTCAGAATGAAGGAGGGTGGCTTCGTGCACAAGAGCAAAACCACAGACTCGAAAGCTGAAGGAGGGTGTTTTCAAGAAGAGAAAACAAGCTTGAACGACTAAGAGCTGGCTTCATGCAGAAGAGCAAAACCACATGACCTTGAGACGAGCTGAAGGAGGCGTGGCTTCGTGCCACAGAAGAGCAATAACCACACGACCTCGAAGACGAGCTGAAAGGAGGCGTGGCTTCGTGCCACAGAAGAGCAAAACCACACGTACTTGAGACGAGCTGAAGGAGGTGTGGCTTCGTGCCACAGAATTTTGAGCAAAACCACTACGACCTTGTTAGACGAGTCTGAAGGATGGAGTGGCTTCGTGCCATCAGTAAGTTAGTCATATATTTTACCATCACGACCTCGAGACGTTTATGCTGAAGGAGGCGTGGCTTCGTGCCACAGAAGAGCAAAACCACACGACCTGGAGACGAGCTGAAGGAGGCGTGGCTTCGTGCCACAGAAGAGCAAAACCACACGACCTTGAGACGAGCTGAAGGAGGCGTGGCTTCGTGCCACAGAAGAGCAAAACCACACGACCTTGAGACGAGCTGAAGGAGGGTGGCTTCGTGCCACAGAAGAGCAAAACCACACGACCTGAGACGAGCTGAAGGAGGGTGGCTTCGTGCCACAGAAGAGCAAAACCACACGACCTTGAGACGAGCTGAAGGAGGAGTGGCTTCGTGCCACAGAAGAGCAAAACCACACGACCTTCGAGACGAGCTGAAGGAGGCGTGGCTTCGTGCCACAGAAGAGCAAAACCACACGACCTTGAGACGAGCTGAAGGAGGCGTGGCTTCGTGCCACAGAAGAGCAAAACCACACGACCTCGAGACGAGCTGAAGGAGGAGTGGCTTCGTGCCACAGAAGAGCAAAACCACACGACCTCGAGACGAGCTGAAGGAGGAGTGGCTTCGTGCCACAGAAGAGCAATGAAAATGACCCGAAGAGTCACCTTTATTTATTTAGTAGGCTTCGTGCCAACAGAATGAGCAAAACCACACGACCTGAGATCGAGCTGCAAGGAGGCGTGGCTTCGTGCCACAGAAGAGCAAAACCACAACGACCTGAGACGAGCTGAAGGAGGCGTGGCTTCGTGCCACAGATAGAGCAAAACCACACTTTGACCTGAGACGAGCTGAAGGAGGGTGGCTTCGTGCCACAGAAGAGCAAAACCACACGACCTTGAGACGAGCTGAAGGAGGCGTGGCTTCTGCCACAGAAGAGCAAAACACACGACCTTGAGACGAGTGAAGGAGGCGTGGCTTCGTGCCACAGAAGAGCAATGAACCAACGACCTATGAGAGATGCTTCCAACACACTGCTTACCTAATAAAAAAAAAATCTGTTCTATTATATTTAATTGACTTTGGACAATTAGCTGCTAACTTAATTTTTGGCTAGACACTACCATTGTTTATTTTATTTTATAGAATTATTGGATTTTATTTTATGCATTTTATGTATATTATTTACATTTAGTCATTTAGCAAGCTTTTATCTAAAGCGACTTACAAATGAGGAAGAGCAATGATACGCACGCGCTATGACAAGTGTACACAGTACACATAGCTATATACTAAATACAAAGAAAACGAATAAATAGAAAAAGAATAGAGAAGCTAGTGTTGAGTTTTTTTTAAGAAAACAAGCAGTTAGTAAATGAATAGCGTGCAAGTCTAAAGGGACTTTTTTTATTTATTTTTATTTGGAATGTATATATATATATATATTTATTATTTATTATTTCAATACATTTAATTTGATTTATTTGTTTATTTTATTAATTGTTATTTAATTTGATTTTCTGTTTTGTTTTATTTATTTTTAATTTTCAGTTTTTAATTTTTTTTATTTCTTATTGATATTTTTAATTTTAATTTATTTGTTTATTTTTATTAAATTAATTGAATTTGATTTATTTGTTTATTTTATTACTTTTTATTTTCTATTTTGTTTTTTTATTTAATTATTTTAAATGTATAATGTTTTTTTTTATTTTTTCTTATTTATATTTTCTTAGTTATGTAATTATTGTATTATTTTTTAATTTAATTAGATTTATTTGTTGATTTTATTAATTTTTATTTAATTTGATTTTCTGTTTTGTTTTTATTTATTTTTATTTTTAATTTTCTGTTTTTTAATTTTTTCTGTTTTATTTATTTATATTTTCTAAGTTATGTAATTAATTGTATTATTTATTATTTAAATTAATTTTGATTTATTTGTTTATTTTATTACATTTTTTTAGTTTTTTTATTTATTATTTAAATTTTCAGTCTTTTAATTATTTTTTTTTTCTTATTTATATTTTCTTAGTTATGTAATTAATTGTATTATTTATTATTTAAATTCATTTTATTTATTTGTTTATTTTATTACTTTTTATTTTCAATTTCGTTATTTTAATTTAATTTGTATTTATACATGTATGTTTAATTATTATTTTCTTTGATCTTGCGTGCTCGCTCATGCATTGGTGGGAGTGTCTGCGGCTGCAGTGCGTCTGTTTGTCATTCTCGTGAGCCGGTCGCTCTCGCTGGTGAAGAGCGTGTTGAAAGTAAAGAGAAGATCAAAGGATCTGTTCCTCTCCGAGAGCTTCATCCCTCTGTCTGATGACAAGACTCTCCTCGTCTCACTCGCTCCGGCCGCTGGAGCTTCATCAGTAACGCAGAATCACCCTCGCGTCCAGTTCTCACTCAAGATCCAGTCATGGATTTCATCAAGCAGTTTGTAGAAGATGTGTGTTTTGGGATTTTATTCGTGTTTGATAAAAAAAGAAACATCTTTTTAATTCCATGGAAACGAAGATGTAAACAAAAAGTCATAATGGCAAGAAAAGTCATAATTCTGAGTTTATATTTCGCAATTCTGACTTTTTTCCCTTAAATGTTAGAACAAAATTCAACAAAATTTAGAACAAAAAGTTGCATTTACTTTTGTTTTTTTATCTCATGCGGAAACAAACTTCCATAGTTTCCACCCCCTGCTGCAAACTAAAAGTGTTTTTTGTTAACTTTACTGATTGAGTACAAAATAAAAGTCATTGTCTGAGCGTGTGATGATGCTGCTCTGATATGACTTATGGTTTCTGGGCCACGTCCTCATTGGCTCTGCTGTGTGCTTGTGTGTCCTGTGGTGAAGTGTGTGAGTGTGTGTGACAGTATGATGGATGGAGCCCTCCGTTGTGTTTCTCCTGCTTTCAGCAGTCCGTACACCAGGGACTGGGCGTGTCTGACCTGCTGCTCTCTCTCTCTCTCTCTCTCTCCACACTTACACACACACACACACATGAGAGCGTCTGCCCTCCGAAGGCGTTTTGTGTGAGATTCTGTCACAGCAACAGGGTTCAAAACCGACACACACACAGACACACACACACACACACACACACACACACACACACACACACACAGACACAGACACACACACACACACACATGAGAGCGTCTGCCCTCCGAAGGGCGTCTTGTGTGAGGTTCTGTCACAGCAACAGGGTTCAAAACCAACACACACTCTCTCTCTCACACACACACTCACACTCACACACACACTCAGTCACACACTCAGTCACACACACTCAGTCACACACACACACACACACACACACACACACACACACACACACACACACACACTCTCTCACACACACAGACACACTCTCACAGACACACTCATACTCACACTCAATTTCCTACTGTTAATATATTAAAACTTAATTATTGATTATTAATACGCATTACTAAGAACTTAATTTGAACAACTTTAAAGATGATTTTCTCAATATTTAGATTTTTTTGCACCCTCAGATTCCAGATTATCAAATATTGTCCGATCATAACAAACCATACATCAATGGAAAGATCATTATTCAGCTTTCAGATGATGTATAAAATGATGACTGAAATATGACTGGTTTTGTGGTACATTTTTGATTGGCATTGACCCATTGGCAGATATTTTTGAAGAAAACCAGAAGAATGTTTAGATATTTACACATGACAGAAATCACGATGTGGATATGAATTCTGATTATCATGTGATTGTGATGATGTTTTCCCCAGGTCTCATCCCAGACTCCGATCATCCGTACAGCAAGTTCGAGAACGAGTGAAAGTCCTTCAGCACACGCCGACGCGGAGATGATCTTCTCGTCCTTCCATTGCTTGGAAATCTCTCTCTACCACCGTTTGTCTTTTCTGTATGTATATCCAAATATTAACACACTCTTAAATCAAGATAATAAGATCTCAAAACATGAACACATATCTTCCCGTGGGGTGAGAAACATCTACTTCATTTAAAAGGTATCAAGCTGGTTTTATAACCTCACTAGCAGATATTTTTTTCCTAGTTTTATGCATTAAATCACTATATTTTGATGCATTTTTCAGAAAATAAGATCTCTAGTAAATGTATGTTGGTTCTAGAAAGCAAGACAAAATACTGAGGAATATTATTATTATTTTTGCACATTTGAATGCTTTAGAAATGCTCAAAATCTTGTTTCTGTGTTTTCTTACAGAGAGTTTGAGAAACGATTTAATGATTTATTCACCCTCGTGTCGCTCTTTTCTGCTCAACAGCGGTTCATACTGAGCAGGACAATATGATGTGCATGCTATATTTCTATTGAGTCGTGTGATACTTTCTTTGAGAAGCAGATCTAAGTTTTATTCTCTGATAATCCATAAAGAGACAAAAACATGGCTTCATTTCAGTTTGTTTCTCACACAAAGCATCAAATGACTTCATAAATATAGCACATGCATCATATGGACTGCTGTTATGATACATTCAGATAATGCATTTTATATTACTTTATATAATGCATCATATGGATTACAGTTATGATGCATATGATACAATCCAATAATGCATTTTATTTTACATTATACAATGCATCATATAGATTACAGTTATGATACAATCCAATAATGCATTTTATTTTACTTTATACAATGCATCATATGGATTACAGTTATGATACATCAATAATGCATTTTATTTACGTATACATTGCATTATGGATTTTATGTGCATATGATCTCTATGATCCAATAATGTCATTGCATGATAACTTCTCTTTTTCATTCCAAGTAAAAAACAATAACTTGTGCATTTGAAACGACACGAGGGTGAAGAAAAGACCGCTACGTTCAGTTTTTCAGTGATTTGTCACATGCTTGCAATCTTTTTAAATGACTCTGGCTTCTGTGAATGACTTAGACGTTTGTATTTATACTGTGCTCCTATTAAAGCATGTCCTAATAAAAACAAGCTTCCACTTTTAAAGGCTTTATCCCTTCCTTTAATAACTCGAGCAGAAATCATGCCACCTGTTCTACGGTTCGTTTGAACAGAGCAGCGCGTTCGTTAGGCAGCTCGTTCTGCGCTGTAATTAGAATAACAGCAGAAGCTGTGCATTAGAAATGCAAACGTTTGGCCGATCCGAGTGAATCCGCTGCATGTTAAAGCACAGCAGATGAACATCAAATCAACACTCAGCCTATTTGCTTTCTTAAAACGTGTTTCTGCATAATTCATAAGTGTGTATTATTCCAAGGAAAATCATCTTATTTTTCATCCGCCTGTCATATAGAAACACTTTATCAAATCAATTCGTTAGCACGCATCGAAATCCATGCAAAACTGTCAGATTATGGAAGTAACAGCATTAATGCTGTTGCACTTAGAAATGCAAACGTTTGGACCGATACCGATGTTTGAATTCTTTGCATGTTAAAGCGACTGAAGCCTATGTAGAACATTGAGATCATATCACTCGGCTATTTGCATTATCATTGTGACAAACTGTGTCTGTAACTAAGTTTAGTATCCATAAAGTGTTATAAAACACTGTATACCGTGGTACAGTGATGATATTAGATGTGATACTGTGGTATATCATTCCGCCTGTCATATAGAAACACTTTATCAAATCAATTCCACACGCATGAAATCCATGCAAAACGTCAGATTATGGAAGTAAAAATTAATGTTTCACTAATCAAATTACATGTATACGATGTTTTAATTTTTTGCATAAAGCGACTGAAGCCTATTGTAGGGCCATTGAGATTATTATCATTATCATTGTGACAAATTGTCTGTAACTAAGTTAAGTATCCCATAAAGTGTTATAAAAACACTGTATACCGTGGTACAGTGATGATATTAGATGGTGATACTGTGGTATATCATATGCTTTTTCTTATTTATGAATTACTAATATACAGAATAATTCTATCTTAAAAAGACATTTTAAGAAATTGTAAAAAAAAGGAAAGCAAACTGTAAAAATGTAAGTAAAATGTATATGGTGAATCATAATGAAACATAACAATAACAATACAATTGTTATTTTATATATATATATAATAATATATAAAATGTAAAAAAAACATATATATATACATCACAAAGCCTATTAGTAGTTAATATTAATAATAATAATTTATATATTTTATTTATAATTTTGTTATTTTCATTTAAAATATTTTCACTAATCATTTTCACTAATATTTTTTTAAATCATGTTTCATCAACCTTTTTGACAATATTGTGAGGCTTTTGGTTTGTAATAAAGCCTGCTTATGTTTGACTGCTGTCCAATGTCATAAAGCTGCTGCTGTATGAAAATGCAATAAAACAAATCCAAAAATATAAATGACGTGTGCCTATTATATTTGATACAATTGTATATTTTATATATAATATTGTGTATACATATAATATTTTGTAATCTTTTCAGTGTAGTGAATCAATTTCCTCTCTTTTCCTTGATTAATTATTAATTAAGTCATGTTCGAAATATTTGGGTCCTTTAAAAACTGTCCCGAGGATGCCTGGCTTGTATTATAAGGCGAGGCGGTGTTCTACAGATGACGGACAGCTGACGCAGCCAATGAATGCGCGATGGCTATTCGCCGGCCAATGAGTGAGCCGCGGGGGCGGGGCTAAGTCGCCGTTTTATCCGCACTCTCGCCAAGCAGAAGGAGAATCCCAAAGATGACATCCAGCTTTCCAGAGGAAAACCGCGGCGTCTAGAGACGCTCTCCTGAAGTTTCCCTCCTCACATTATCACGGACTACAGCGCATTCTTCAGATATGTAGTCATTCGACTTCGGAAATGTGTATTTAATACAGAAGGACAGTTGATTTTCCTCAAAACCGTTATTTACGCGCAAACTCCTGGTCCCTCAGCTTCAAATCGGACATGTGTGATTTAATGCCAGCGGCTCAAGCGGCCGAGAAAATCGGCAAAATGAAGAAATTAAGAAGAACTTTGTCGGAGAGCTTCAGTCGTATCGGTAAGTGTCAAAAAACACGGTATTTTCCGCGCCGTTATTGTTCGCGCGCTCGTCAGTTCTACCGTTACCGTTACAGCACAGTCTGAGGAAAGTTTGTTTTCACCGTAAACGATCGTTTAATAAATCAAACGACGAATATAAACCGTGAAACGAGACTGAAAGTGTGAATGTGAAGTGCTCCTCACAAACCAGCCGGATGTAGAATCCAGAATAGAGTTGAGTAGAATATGTGTCGATAAAGCAGTGATGGAGTAACGTTATCTGATTGTTTGTGATCGTGTCAGAGGTGATCAATGCGTTTGATCGATCAGAAACACTCACTCTAAATATGATCCTTGAGTTTAAACGAGCTATTATTGATATATTACAAACACAACAGACCTTTCGACAGACGAGCACAAGAAGTGCTTTATACATCTCAAAAACACGCAGGTCACATTTCACCCTAAATTCAAAATATATTTGTTATTTTTCATAAAGTGATGCCTATACTGTAATTAGATTTATAAATATATTTCTATTTTTATATAGAAATATTCAGATATTTCTATCTGACGGGGCAGTCGTGGCCTAATGGATAGAGGGTTGTAGTTGTAACCCGAGGTTGTGGGTTCGAATCTCGGCTCTGGCAGGAAGTGTCCACGACTGAGGTGAGACCCTTGAGCAAGGCACGAACCCCCAACTGCTCCCCGGACTGCCCACTGCTCCACTTGGATGGGTTAAATGCAGAGAACACATTTCACTCCTCGTTATACTCTGTATTAATGTGTCTGTGACAAATAAAGCTCATCTGAGCTTAATTTGTTGTTTCTATCTATCTATCTATCTATCTATCTATCTATCTATCTATCTATCTATCTATCTATCTATCTATCTATCAGAGTATAATGGGAATCTTCTAAATATCTACATCTGCTGTCAGTGTCATAAAGGTGCTTTCAATACAGTTTAACAGCGTATATTGTTAAGTTGAACACTAGTTAGGGAACTGAGCTGGTTTGGTCTGCTGTCGGTGTTTGAGCACTAGTTAGGGAGCTGAGCTGGTTTTGTCTGCTGTCAGTGTTTGAGCACTAGTTAGGGAGCTGAGCTGGTTTGGTCTGCTGTCGGTGTTTGAGCACTAGTTAGGGAGCTGAGCTGGTTTGGTCTGCTGTCGGTGTTTGAGCACTAGTTAGGGAACTGAGCTGGTTTAGTCTGCTGTCGGTGTTGTGAGCACTAGTTAGGGACTGAGCTGGTTTGGTTGCTGTCGGTAGTTTGAGCACTAGTTAGGGAGCTGAGCTGGTTTGGTCTGCTGTCGGTGTTTGAGCACTAGTTAGGGAGCTGAGCTGGTTTGGTCTGCTGTCGGTGTTTGAGCACTAGTTAGGGAGCTGAGCTGGTTTGGTCTGCTGTCGGTGTTTGAGCACTAGTTAGGGAGCTGAGCTGGTTTGGTCTGCTGTCGGTGTTTGAGCACTAGTTAGGGAGCTGAGCTGGTTTGGTGTGCTGTCGGTGTTTGAGCACTAGTTAGGGAGCTGAGCTGGTTTGGTCTGCTGTCGGTGTTTGAGCACTAGATAGGGAGCTGAGCTGGTTTGGTCTGCTGTCGGTGTTTGAGCACTAGTTAGGGAGCTGAGCTGGTTTGGTCTGCTGTCGGTGTTTGAGCACTAGTTAGGGAGCTGAGCTGAGTTTGGTCTGCTGTCGGTGTTTGAGCACTAGTTAGGGAGCTGAGCTGGTTTGGTCTGCTGTCGGTGTTTGAGCACTAGTTAGGGAGCTGAGCTGGTTTGGTCTGCTGTCGGTGTTTGAGCACTAGTTAGGGAGCTGAGCTGGTTCGGTCTGCTGTCGGTGTTTGAGCACTAGTTAGGGAGCTGAGCTGGTTTGGTCTGCTGTCGGTGTTTGAGCACTAGTTAGGGAGCTGAGCTGGTTTGGTCTGCTGTCGGTGTTTGAGCACTAGTTAGGGAGCTGAGCTGGTTTGGTCTGTTGTCGGTGTTTGAGCACTAGTTAGGGAGCTGAGCTGGTTTGGTGTGCTGTCTGTGTTTGAGCACTAGTTAGGGAGCTGAGCTGGTTTGGTCTGCTGTCTGTGTTTGAGCACTAGTTAGGGAGCTGAGCTGGTTTGGTCTGCTGTCGGTGTTTGAGCACTAGTTAGGGAGCTGAGCTGGTTTGGTGTGCTGTCTGTGTTTGAGCACTAGTTAGGGAGCTGAGCTGGTTTGGTCTGCTGTCGGTGTTTGAGCACTAGTTAGGGAGCTGAGCTGGTTTGGTGTGCTGTCGGTGTTTGAGCACTAGTTAGGGAGCTGAGCTGGTTTGGTCTGCTGTCGGTGTTTGAGCACTAGTTAGGGAGCTGAGCTGGTTTGGTCTGCTGTCGGTGTTTGAGCACTAGTTAGGGAGCTGAGCTGGTTTGGTCTGCTGTCGGTGTTTGAGCACTAGTTAGGGAGCTGAGCTGGTTTGGTCTGCTGTCGGTGTTTGAGCACTAGTTAGGGAGCTGAGCTGGTTTGGTGGCTGTCGGTGTTTGAGCACTAGTTAGGGAGCTGAGCTGGTTTGGTCTGCTGTCGGTGTTTGAGCACTAGATAGGGAGCTGAGCTGGTTTGGTCTGTTGTCGGTGTTTGAGCACTAGTTAGGGAGCTGAGCTGGTTTGGTCTGCTGTCGGTGTTTGAGCACTAGTTAGGGAGCTGAGCTGGTTTGGTCTGTTGTCGGTGTTTGAGCACTAGTTAGGGAGCTGAGCTGGTTTGGTCTGCTGTCGGTGTTTGAGCACTAGTTAGGGAGCTGAGCTGGTTTGGTGTGCTGTCTGTGTTTGAGCACTAGTTAGGGAGCTGAGCTGGTTTGGTCTGCTGTCGGTGTTTGAGCACTAGTTAGGGAGCTGAGCTGGTTTGGTGTGCTGTCGGTGTTTGAGCACTAGTTAGGGAGCTGAGCTGGTTTGGTCTGCTGTCGGTGTTTGAGCACTAGTTAGGGAGCTGAGCTGGTTTGGTCTGCTGTCGGTGTTTGAGCACTAGTTAGGGAGCTGAGCTGGTTTGATCGGCTGTCGGTGTTTGAGCACTAGTTAGGGAGCTGAGCTGGTTTGGATCGTGCTGTCGGTGTTTGAGCACTAGTTAGGGAGCTGAGCTGGTTTGGTGTGCTGTCGGTGTCATAAAGGCTCTTCTAAAGATGCTGCGTAAGGGCTTTCTATCCTGAAGTCTTCCCCGTCAGCGTCTCACGCTCGATCTGCTCGATCTCATCTAAAGCAGCAGCGACGGCCTGACGATGTGTCTCTGCACAGGAGGAATTCATACAGACTCTCTTCCTAGAGTTAATTATGCTGCATGCAAAGACACCTTCGTTTGCATCGTGCAGAGAGAAGACGAGGCCAGCTCTGGGAAATATATGCAAGATTTGAATTAACTATTTTACCCACTAATTGTGCGCAGTGTTACCAGGCATGCTAGAGTATAAGAATACTTCAGTTTAAATAATTCATCTGTTTTTAAAATATTTGTATTACATTTTTTTATGTATTACATATAATATTTTATTGCATTATTTATATATATATATATATATATATATATATATATATATATGACTCTGGACCACAAAACAATTAGCAATAGCCAACAATACATTGTATGGATCAAAATTATACATTTTTCTTTTATGCCAAAAATAATTAGGATATTAAGATCATGTTCCATGAAGATATTTAGTAAATTTCCTACCATAAATATAGCTACATTTATTTTTGATTAGTAATATGCATTGCTGAGAACTTCATTTGAACAACTTTAAAGATGATTTTCTCAATATTTAGATTTTTTTGCATCCTCAGATTCCAGATCTACAAATATTGTCCAATCCATACATCAATGGAAAGATTATTTATAAATCACATTTAAAAATGTTTATTTTTTATTTTTTTGTATATAAATAATATGCACAATAATATATGAAAAAAAAAAAATATAGATGCAGTTTTTAATATATATATATATATATATATATTTATTTATTTCTTATTTTTTATTTTGTACATAATATACACAATAAAATAATTTATGTAAATATTAAAAAAGTTGTGTGTGTGTGTGTATATATATATATATATTTATTTATATATGCAGTTTTTAATATTTATATATTATATAAATATATTATATTATTTTACATATATATATATATATATATAATTGTTATTTTGTGTATATAAATACAAATATACACAATAAAATAATATATGTAAATATTTCAAAAACTATATACATGCAGTTTTAAATATATGTATATATATATATACACACACAATTTTATAAAATATTAAAACATAAAAAGATAGTACAATTATATCTTATATTATTTTTAGTATTAGTATTATAAATATTTAAATATTTTTTGTAAATATTAGTTCAAAACACTTTTATATAATATATTTAAAATAAAAAAGTATTATAATTGTATTTTAAAAAAATGCATAATATAGTTTGTTTGATCCCAGTATTTATATACTCACGACAGTATGACATAAACTGATGCATGTCATGAACGTGTATATAAATGCATTGTGAGCTCTGCACGTGTGTATGACTCACTGATCGGGATGCTGTCTCTGCAGTGCACTAGATGGGCTGTGTTCTCACACACACACACACACACACACACACTCACACACACACACACACTCTCTCTCTCTCACACACACACACATACACACACTCTCTCACTCTCTCTCTCTCTCTCTCTCACTCACACACACACACACACACAACACTCTCACACACACACACACACACTCACACACACACACACACACACACACACTCACTCTCTCTCTCACACACACACATACACACACTCTCTCTCTCTCTCTCTCACTCACTCACTCACTCACTCACTCACTCACTCACTCACTCACTCACTCACTCACTCACTACTCTCTCTCTCTCTCTCACTCACTCACTCACTCACTCACTCACTCACCACACACTCACTCACTCACTCACTCACTCACACTCACTCACTCTCTCACACTCACACACACACACACACACACACGCACACACGCACGCACGCGCACACACACACCCTCGTACGGCTCTGTGTGGATGTTCCTGGCGTCTCTGGGTGTTTTGCGTGATCTTTTCGTTGTGCTGTTTTTAGACGCCCTTCAGAAAGCTCTTCTGTTGAATGCTTGAGACGGATATTTTGAGCTCAGACTGTGTTTTTTCCGTAGTGAAGTGAGTTTGCTCAATAAGACGCTTTCATGCTGATGCTGCAGAACGTCACACAGGTGTCACAGAATTAAATCAGAACCGGTTACACGTCTTCTGTTTCCCCCTGAAGTCAAATATGTAATATCTCCTCCGTTTCTGTCTGTTTTCTCAGAGGAAGGTGCAATTTAATGGCTCATCGCCTTGAAACAACAACAGTGACGTGAATAAATCATACTGCGAGGAACATGAAAGAAAGACGCTCCGCAGCGGCGCTCGTTTAACACTCGTTTGTGCTTCAGTCAAACTATGAGAGGTTAATTAAGCAGACAAACGAAGGAGATCTGTGTTTATTATCCTGTGCCATCTGTACACATTATTAAAGGACATTTATGCGTTTGAGTTGAATTTTGTGGCATACGGTTGATTACCATAATATATTTTTGTACAGTTATTAAAAGCAGAAATGTGAAGCTGGTATTATCAAAATAATTATTCAGTATTTTTCAATGTTTATTATGATAGTGTCTCGCCCAATAGAGTTTAGATATAAAAGAGAATATATAATTATTTTTCAAAATTGTATACAATTATATATATATATATTTTAATAATTCTGCAGTGTCTTGCTATTGACTTTAGTTTACAAACGATTTTCTGTTGTAATTAACAACACATCACAAACACATTTACAATAAAAAATATTGATTTATTTTATTAAAAAAAAATTCTAAAATTATTTTATATTTTAAAAAATGTAGCATTTTCTGTGGTAATGAACAGCATGTCACAAATATATATATTAAAAATAATAAAAATATAGATTTTTTTTAAATAAAAAATTGTATTAAATTATTTTTATATAAAAAAAAAAGTAGTATTTTTGACTTTATCACTGTGCAGCGTCTTGGCCAAAGTTCAAATTATTTTCTATATTATTTTCTATATTATTTCTAACATATCACAAACACCTTTACATAAACAAAAGTAAAAATAGTTTAACAAAATTTAAATAAATATATATATATTTGTTTTTAAAAAATAATGTTAATACAATTATTTTAGATAAAAAATTAAATATATTATAATTATTGCGTGTTTATTGCTGTGTAGTTTCTTGCCCTACAGACTCACGAGTCCAGAATGTCCAGATAGTGTCTCGCCCAACAGAGTTTAGATACCAAATAAATATTTCATAAATAAATAAATAATACTTTTTTTTTTTTTTTTTGAAAATTGTATATTTAAATTTTTTATTTTATTTTTTTATTATTGTGCAGTGTCTTGTACTATTGACTTTAGTTTACAAACTATTTTCTGTTTTAATTAACAACACATCACCACCACTTTTACGTAACAAATAAAATAATTTATGAATTATAAAAAATATTAATAATTTTTTATTTATTTATCTATTTATTTTTTACTTTTCTTTTTTTTTATAATGTTATATTTGATGTTATATAAATGTAGCATTTATTTTTCTATGATAATCCTGTTCATTACCACAGTTATTTTAAGTGGCAATGAACAGCATGTCATAAATAAAATAAAACTAATACAAATATATATATTTAAAAAAAAAAAAATTGGGGACAATTATTTTATATATAAAAACATTTTGTATTTTTGAGTGTTTATTGCTGTGCGGTGTCTTGCCCCATCTATATTAAGAGTCCAAATTATTTTCTGTGGTAATGAAAAACATATCACAAACACTTTTAAAAAAAAATTATATAAAAAAAAAAATATTATATTAAAAAAAAAATTATTATTATTATTATTATTGCGTGTTTATCGCTGTGCAGTGTCTTGCCCTACAGACTCAAGAGTCCAGAATGTCTTCTGTGTAATGAAGCATCACTTTTACTCTTTTATATTTCAGTATGGGTCTAATATGAGTTGTTTATCTGAGCATAAGTTGGTCTATCGGCTGCGTATCAATCCTCTCTGTGGGGAGATCTTTACCACAATCATTAAAAGATAAAGCCCCTGTCATCCAGTATTTACATTTACATTCAGTCTCGTTATATCTGAGAGTAACGACCCACTCTCTGCTCTCTGTCTCCTTCATCAAACGATGTTCTCTGTGAAGGGCCATGTATTCACCTTTTAATAAACCAAACCTGTTCTTTACCTCGTTATGGGAGATGAATTAAGCACTTCAGCGTCTGAAACACCTCAGAAACATCAAGGCCTCGTTTCACTACAAAATATGAACAAATTGTATATTTATTTGGTAAAGTGAAGCTTATGATGTAGTGTTTAAATACAGTTCACACGGTCTGCAAATCATTCAATTTATCACTTTTATTAGATTTTAATATTTATTATATTGTTAAAAATGTATAGATTCATAAATAATATCTATAATATATTATCTAAAAAAATCAATAATAATACAATAAAAAAAGTAAAAATATTTTTTTTGAAGAATTTTTTAAGTTATATGTAAAATAAAAAGTAATATTTGTAAATATTAAAATATAACAAATAAATATACATTGTATTATACCTTGTATTCTTAAAATAAATATATGTTAATAAAATAAAATATATCTTGTTGTTATAGCACATGCACACACACACTCACCACACCACACACGCACTCACACCACTACACACATCACACCACTCACACACGCACACAAATACGCACACACACACACCACACACACACTCACACTTGCACACTTGCACACACACACACACCACACACACACACACACCACACACTGCACACGCCACACTCACACACGTACATCAAATGCGCACACACACACACACACACCACACACACACACACAACACACACACACACACGCACACACAGCCACACACACACGCACACACACACTCACACACTCACACTCACACACACACATTCACACACTACATAAAAAAGTACAATATCATATCATATATAATATCAAATTTATAAACATACTATGAATAAAATATTGATGTATTTTTATAAAATATAAACAATTTTTTTAATACTTTCTATAAAACATTATATATATATATATATATATATATATATATATATATATATATATATATATATATATATATATATATATATATAAATACAAATATATACAATTAATAACAAAAACACTTATAAAATAAAAGCACAACCTTCATTTTTTTAAAGGAAAATATAATTTCTAATGTCCTTGATTTGATTTTGGGGTTAAATGTAAGAATGTTCCTGTGGCTGTGGATGGAAAATATTTCCTCCGGTTACAGCTTTACTTGTTTTTCATGTGCATGTGCAGAATGCATTAACGAGCCACTTTTATTCAGTAAATGGATGTGTAATATCTCTTTTCTCCCCCCCCCTCAAGCCTTCAAGAAAGAAGACAGCGGCTTTGACGAGGTGAGAGAAGACAGACTTTCACAGATCCTGCGAATGTTAATATAACGTCTGTCTGTGGTTTAACGACTGTCGCTGGAGCAGTGCATGCTGGGATGTGTAGTTTGGGTCTCTGGGGTTGATGTGTCAGCTGTGATCATCGCAGAGATGCTTCATCTGTCTGTGGTGTAACGACTGTCGCTGGAGCAGTGCATGCTGGGATGTGTAGTTTGGGTCTCTGGGGTTGATGTGTCAGCTGTGATCATCGCAGAGATGCTTCATCTGTCTGTGGTGTAACGACTGTCGCTGGAGCAGTGCATGCTGGGATGTGTAGTTTGGGTCTCTGGGGTTGATGTGTCAGCTGTGATCATCGCAGAGATGCTTCGTCTGTCTGTGGTGTAACGACTGTCGCTGGAGCAGTGCATGCTGGGATGTGTAGTTTGGGTCTCTGGGGTTGATGTGTCAGCTGTGATCATAGCAGAGATGCTTCATCTGTCTGTGGTGTAACGACTGTCGCTGGAGCAGTGCATGCTGGGATGTGTAGTTTGGGTCTCTGGGGTTGATGTGTCAGCTGTGATCATCGCAGAGATGCTTCATCTGTCTGTGGTGTCACGACTGTCGCTGGAGCAGTGCATGCTGGGATGTGTAGTTTGGGTCTCTGGGGTTGATGTGTCTGCTGTGATCATCGCAGAGATGCTTCATTGTTCTCCGTTGGGTCTTTGTGCCGAAGCAGAAACCCGTTCAGCATGACTCCAGAGAAGAAGAGACGTCTCTTTAACGCTCTTGATGTGAATCTTACACTCTTACAGACATTATTCAAGGATTAAGAATTGAGAATTTGTATTTAGCCAGACATCAAGCAATGCAATAAATATTCTGATGCATACGAAAATAATGAAGTGAAGCTCCAGGAGTCTGTGAGCATCAGTAAACACTGAGGTGATCTCTCTGTAACCCTGAGCTCTCTCTCTCTCTCTCTCTCTCTCTCTCTCTCTCTCTCTGTAACCCTGAGCTCGCTCTCTCTCTCTCTCTCTCTCTCTCTCTGTAACCCTGAGCTCGCTCTCTCTCTCTCTCTCTCTCTGTAACCCTGAGCTCGCTCTCTCTCTCTCCTCTCTCTCTCTCTCTCTCTCTCTCTCTCTCTCTCTCTCTCTCTCTCTCTCTCTCTCTCTCTCTCTTGTAACCCTGAGCGCTCTCTCTCTCTCTCTCTCTCTCTCTCTCTCTCTCTCTCTGTAACCCTGAGCGCTCTCTCTCTCTCTCTCTCTCTCTCTCTCTCTCTCTCTGTAACCCTGAGCTCTCTCTCTCTCTCTCTCTCTCTGTAACCCTGAGCTCTCTCTCTCTCTCTCTCTCTCTCTCTCTCTCTCTCTCTCTCTCTCTCTCTGTAACCCTGAGCGCTCTCTCTCTCTCTCTCTCTCTCTGTAACCCTGAGCTCTCTCTCTCTCTCTCTCTCTCTCTCTCTCTCTCTCTGTAACCCTGAGCTCTCTCTCTCTCTCTCTCTCTCTCTCTCTCTCTCTCTCTCTCTCTCTCTGTAACCCTGAGCTCTCTCTCTCTCTCTCTCTCTGTAACCCTGAGCTCTCTCTCTCTCTCTCTCTCTCTCTCTCTCTCTCTCTCTCTCTCTCTCTCTCTCTCTCTCTCTCTGTAACCCTGAGCTCTCTCTCTCTCTCTCTCTCTCTCTCTCTGTAACCCTGAGCTCTCTCTCTCTCTCTCTCTCTCTCTCTCTCTCTCTCTCTCTGTAACCCTGAGCTCTCTCTCTCTCTCTCTCTCTGTAACCCTGAGCTC
>CM049823.1:34754408-34764408 GCA_027422435.1 Schizopygopsis pylzovi | reverse complement strand
TTGAGTGTTTAATACATGCAAAGCGTCATTAATGCACATTTCATGCAAATATTCAAATAATCGTGAAATGATCCTAGAATTTTCGAGGTTGATGTTTGTCCACTGCTGGACTTGCGTCGGTGTGCGTGTGAAAGAGTTTGAAGAGAGAGTATTTCAGGGTTCGTTAGTGTGCTTGTGATTGTGGATCTGTAGAGCTGTGACAGACTTTAATGAGCGCTGACGTTAGTGACTCATCTGCAGTGTTTAACTCACGATGCAAAGTGTCATTACATCCATCTGTGACTCACAGCAAGATCAAAGAAAGACGTTCGATTTGACTTAAAATAAAAGCTTTTTTTATTATTTGTAACATGACTAATACAAGAGCAGTCATATATCACTAAAATAATACGTATTAATGCATTGTAGTAGCATTTGTTGCATTGCATTATATTTGTTATTATTTTAATTATTTTTTTAAAGTGACGATTAACAACACACAAAAAAATCACATTTATTTCTATAGTGCTTGATACAATGCAGATTTGATATTATAATTAAGAAGATACTAGTAGAGTTTTTATTTATTGTTTAAAATAGTTTTTGTTTTTATATTTTTAGTTGCAGACTAAAAATGCAGTTTGATTTTTTAAATGCAATAATTTTTTTTGTGATATATTTTAATATGCTTAGTAATAATAATAATAATTATTATTATTATTAATAATTTTATAAAAAAAAAATAGAATGGACTTAACAAAATGAGAAATATCACTATTGTAATTTTACTGTAATTTTTTGGTAAGAAAGATAATAATAATATGAATTATACATTTATTACTATTACTATTATTACTATTACTACATACAAATATATAAATTACTAAAGAAAAGATTTCAGTTTTGAAAACAAAAATTTACTCACGAAAAATAAAATATGATACTTTTTCCGCTATATTGTGAATGTGCAGGCAAAGAAAAAGCATTAAAGACACTTCGTCATGGCATCTCGTGTGCCGAGCTCCCTGAGAGACACCTACAAATCCAAAGCAGCGTTTTGCATTCGAGTTTTTATTTGAAAATTCGAGGAATATTCAAATTCGTAACATCCCTAATATCTTGATTCCGGCTTGATGTCGATGCATCGTGCGGCTCTAGCTGAAGCTGATGCTGCAGACTGAAGGTCTAACACCGAGCCGGCGCACCGGGACACGTCTCAATCTGATATAACTCCGTGTGTGAAGCCCTGAGGGGTCGAGATGCAGGCAGAACGTGTTCATTGAGAGCGCTGGAGAAGATGGATGCTGTATTAATATCTATGGAGAAGAAATGCACTCCTTTAGAGTCAAATTGACATTTTCTCATTTAGCTGATGCTTTCATCCAAAGCCAATTACAAACGAGGAATACAAGAAGATATTAATATTAAAGGGCAATATCATGAGAAGTGCCTGTAATACAGGGAGGGAGGAAAATCACAAAATATGTGTGATTTATATTCAGTAATATTACATAGCATAATACATTTATATCTACAAATAGTTATATGTATGTATATAAATATTTATAAAATGTCATATTTTATTTTTTATAAAATTCTTATTCATACATATTTAATATATATTATATGCATTTAGATAAAACAATTATATATATTTTTTTAATGTATAAAATATATATTTATGTATTATATAATAAATTAATGAAAATGCAAAATTATTTATAAATATTAAATTACATAATATGTATAATTTATATCTAAAAATATTAAATTTAATATAATTAAATAGCGCTCTATTAATCAATTGATAGATAAGGTTTGAATTATTAATCATTAGTATTAGATTGGAGTTGATATAATAATGCATTTTAAGCTGTACCTATCAAAATATTTCATTTACATATACAGTATATAGAGTGTCTATATATATATATATAAATATTAAATAATATAATACAATTATAATCGATTTATGATTCCATCTAGATTGAAGTGGAGATAATAATGCATTTCAAGAATTCTTTACATTTCATTTACTAATGCATTTAGCCGATGCTTTAATCAAACGTGACTTATAATGAAGGGAATGCATTAATTATGAATGTGTGAACTCTATTTTGGATCGGTCTTGACGCTCACAGCTCTGAGATTCGACTGAAGACATCACAAAAGAAATGTTTTCTCCGTTCATGATGTATTCTGGAGTCTGGCACGTTCTCTGCTTTCATTTGTTTGCTGTCAGCGTGTGGAATTAATTTAATAAATGTCGTCTTTCATCATGTTAAAGGCTCCCCGGTTATTTGCGGAGCGGCTCGTTGTGGACCGTAAATCATGCATTTTTCCTGTTGTGTTCGAGGGAAGAGCTTCAGCCTCGTCTTGACGTGTCCTCGTCTTTGAGGATGAATATAATCTGATAGAAGTCTTATAGTTATAGTCACTGCTATTCGCAAATGAATCCGTGACTCGCTGTAAGTGGGTCAGAGTTTTTAAGGGCATTGAAAGCTTTTTGGACTTGTAAGAACAGAACATACCGAGGCCTGAATGTAAGATTTAATCTGCCTATAAAACGTCCATCCATTTGTATGACACGGGTTAACATAAATAACCTAATTAACTCAATGTGATGCATATTCATCAGTCATACAGAAATGAAACGGGTCAGATTTCTGCACTCAAAAAAAAAAATGGCATAATTTATTTTAGCATATATTTTTTTTTTTAAGTAATATTTTTAAAATGCATTTATTCAGATGGCTCAGAATCAGCATAAATCTGCTTATTGTAAAAACTTTTTTTTTTTTTTTGTAAGAACTGATTTTCTCAAGATTTAAGACAAATAAATTGCATATAAAAACTTTAAAGCAGTTAAAAACACTAAAATAATAACTATTATAAGATAAGATCGGTGTCAGATACTGCTTTTAATGCGATCCACCCCTAGTTTAAAGCATGCAATACAAATCCATGCAAATTATGAATACAGTTCAAATATATAAATCTGAAGTTTGGGTCTAAATATCTGTGTATGCGTGGATGAAGATTACAAAATGTGTAGTTTTCACAAAATCATTTTGGCAGATTTTTGGTGTTTGCCAGAATAATTTTGTACAAAATACAGAAAAACTGTAAAAACATTTACAGTATAAAACTGTAATTAGCAAACAAGGAAATGTGACTGTAAACAAGTAAATTCAACAACACACACTTCTACTTAAATCTGTTTTGTAACGTTAACACACTGACAGCCATCATCATAATAATAATAATAATTCAGACGAGAGAAAGCCACGTGAAGAATCAAAGCTCATCATTCGCCACAAGCAGAAGAATACACTAACACAGTGCTTCCCAAACTGAGCAATATTTAAATAATTCTAATATTCTAATTGTTCTAAAATATCCCCCCCCCCTCCTTATTACACAAATGAAATTGAGATGTTTTTAGATTATTTTCTTGTAAACATATGCATTTCATTGCAATGGATTTGTGAACTATGTACAGTAGCTTCTGTTACACTGATAAATATTATGCAGAACGTGTAGTGTTATGGATTTAAATATATCTGTAAAGAATGCTTACGTTCACCAGCATATACAAATATTACATTGTATAATAATTCACATGAAATTCATACAAACTGGTTAATAAATGTTGCTGAGTTTGTGCAAAGAGACAATCTGCTTTATTACATATATATCTTTATATCATTAATCTATATATTTGTTTACAAAGAGGTTGGGGGGGGGGGTTGGGAAGCTCTGTACTTATATATCTATAAATGCATCATTCATATAGAAGGTGCACAAGAGTCATTAATGCAAACACTAAACGATGCTTTAATAATGCAATAAACTTTCATTAAACAAGTAACATAACTGATAACAAAAACAATTAAAAAAGATGATTATTTAAACAAAATGCTTTTAAGTGAGGCGTGTCACGCAGGGGATTCTGGGAATATATAGTTTTTGACTGTAAGTTATACATTCATTTGTTATTTTTTACTTCTAAAAACTGCACAATTAACAGTATTTTACTGTAAAATGACATGAATGTCTTTTTACAGTTTTTCCTGTAGATAGTAAATGTTACAGTTAAAACTACACTCCACTAATTACACTGAACCAGCTCCTCCTGGTTTCAGACCGTTAATGTGCTCGTTAATGGCCTGTCATGTGTTGTCCTCTTCCTCCATTAGCTCATAATGAAGTGTGAAGCGCTGAGTAAGCGTGATGAGATTGTCATATCCGGCGGTTTGTGGCTCTTGGCCGTCCTCCATCCGTCCAGATGCGTGCCAGTTACGCTTGGGCTCGATCCGGCTCGATCTGGATCAGGGTTTTTCAGGAACCGCCAGACAGACGACAGGCTTTCCTTCCTTGAACACAATCTGATAGTTTGGATCATAAATGTGCTTCTAGAGGAGATGAAGCTAGCATTGGTCCGCCGGAGAGAATCAAACACTCGAGGTGTCGTGTTGAACACACTGATATTGATTGCTTTGGCCTTCGTTTACCAGATTTGCTTTAATTAGATGCGGTTTCGTGGTTTGTAGGGATGTTCTTGTTGATGCTTGCTGCTTGATATATTTACCATATTGGTTATATTATGTATATATTTGTATTTGTTTAAATGCAAGCATTGGATATGTAATTGTGCATTCTTATTTCCTCTAATTTATAAACATGAAAAGATTTATGCTGTCATAATGCTCTCTTAAATTAATCTTCAACACATAAATGATTGAATAACTCTGTCAGATATAATCCATAACAAATCCCAATATACATTTATCCATGTTATGAGTCCTGATTCAATTGTAGCATTTAAAATGATTGATTTTAATCTTTTTTAGACTAGTTGTTAAAAATAATGATCAGTTTCTTATAATTATAAATGAAATAATTTTAGGTTTGTTAATATTGACCGTGATTTTTGTATTGATGCATAAATATTAATTTTTCATGAATGTTGCAATATGTAAATTCAGCTGTAGCATTCAGAATAATTAGTTTATTTTATTTACACACATACATATTTTTAATTACACACATTTTAATATCTGACATTTATTGATTATCAGAAAATATAAATATGAAAATATTTACTGGCTTATCAGTATTGACCAGAATTGTAATATTTATAATATTTAAATTTTATGTGACGCATTCTGAGTATTTTTTTTTTTTTTTTACATTTGGGCAAAATTTTAATTTTTAATTCGATACATTTGAATTTCTGACATTTATTGATTATCATAATACAATTTATTTTTTTTACTTTAGTGTTTAAAATGACAGATTTTTTGTTTTGTTTTATTTTTGTAATTTATTTAGATTTCTTTTAATTTGACAAATATTAATATCCACCATATATTGGTTATTGGAATATACAAAAAATAAAATAAATAACTAATTTTAATATCAGTGCATCCTTTTTTCTTGTTATTAAATCAAGAAAATGTGTGTGTATTTAACATGCATTCTTTTACCTGATCAACATGATAATAATAATAATTAAAAAAGGAGTTATTTACACTCTTTAAGTCCCTAATAGTGTCTCGTAGATCACGTTAATGAAGTCATCTGCTAAACGACTCAAAGGAACAGAGAGCTTCAGTCCAGAAAGAGCTGCTTTTGTCACGATGACATTCAATCCGAGAGATGAGAGAAGACTCGTCTGCATGTGCTCTAGTGCCCTAAGTAGTGCACACTTCTGATATCACACTTATATCAGAGGACTGTTAGTGTTTAATCATGAAGCTGGTTCCTCTGCTTAACGCTCCTGTCACGAGCCCAAATACTGGCATACAGTCTGAAGACGACGTTTCAGAGGAAGATTACGCTTCTTCCAGAATCACTTCTACAGCTCACCGAGTTATCCTTTATTTCTCTTTTAGCTTAAGTGTCAACTTTGTCTCTTTGTCAGGAGCGAAGCAACTGGATTCACGAGAGTCTGGGATGCTTCTGAAACGTGCCGCGGCGTGGCTGGTATAATATATATATATATATACATGGGTATA
The DNA here is from genome assembly GCA_027422435.1 of Schizopygopsis pylzovi. NCBI lineage: Eukaryota > Metazoa > Chordata > Actinopteri > Cypriniformes > Cyprinidae > Schizopygopsis > Schizopygopsis pylzovi. The sequence goes on along the minus strand of CM049823.1, from coordinate 34,758,409 downwards.
AACACAAGCTTTGACTTGACTAAAGCGACCGTGATCAGCTCCGGTGGCGAAATGCACAGATCAGCTCTCACATCTCTGAATCTGCTGTTAAAAATACACCATCCATTCATCATATCATCGTGCAAAACTAAGAATTAGTCTAATTCAGAGGTTCTCAATTCCAGTCCTCGCGCCCCCCCGCTCTGCATATTTAGCATGTCTCTCTTTGTTAACACACCTGATTCAGATAATCAGCTTGTTATAAGTGCGCTCCGTGCATGAACTGTGTTCCGATTGACATGCTCCCTACACAGTGTCCATTGCTCCCTACACAGGGTCCATTGCTCCCTACACAGGGTCCATTGCTCCCTACACAGTGTCCATTGCTCCCTACACAGGGTCCATTGCTCCCTACACAGGGTCCATTGCCCCCTACACAGGGTCCATTGCTCCCTACACAGTGTCCATTGCTCCCTACACAGGGTCCATTGCCCCCTACACAGGGTCCATTGCTCCCTACACAGTGTCCATTGCTCCCTACACAGGGTCCATTGCCCCTACACAGGGTCCATTGCCCCTACACAGGGTCCATTGCTCCCTACACAGGGTCCATTGCCCCCTACACAGTGTCCATTGCTCCCTACACAGTGTCCATTGCTCCCTACACAGTGTCCATTGCTCCCTACACAGGGTCCATTGCCCCCTACACAGGGTCCATTGCTCCCTACACAGTGTCCATTGCTCCCTACACAGGGTCCATTGCTCCCTACACAGGGTCCATTGCTCCCTACACAGGGTCCATTGCTCCCTACACAGTGTCCATTGCTCCCTACACAGGGTCCATTGCTCCCTACACAGTGTCCATTGCTCCCTACACAGGGTCCATTGCTCCCTACACAGGGTCCATTGCTCCCTACACAGTGTCCATTGCTCCCTACACAGTGTCCATTGCTCCCTACACAGGGTCCATTGCTCCCTACACAGGGTCCATTGCTCCCTACACAGTGTCCATTGCTCCCTACACAGGGTCCATTGCTCCCTACACAGGGTCCATTGCTCCCTACACAGTGTCCATTGCTCCCTACACAGTGTCCATTGCTCCCTACACAGTGTCCATTGCTCCCTACACAGTGTCCATTGCTCCCTACACAGTGTCCATTGCTCCCTACACAGGGTCCATTGCTCCCTACACAGTGTCCATTGCTCCCTACACAGGGTCCATTGCTCCCTACTCCCTGAGCAGGGAAATCCGCTGAAGTTTACTTTATTTCAGAACATTCATTCATGGATTTGCGCTGCGCAGCGTCTTCACGCACGGATGAGTGTGACATCATATACCTCTGTAAATATATACAATTTTAATTCACGTCTCGCACACTTCAATGCACTTTGAATGGAATATATACGTTCGCTTCGAACTGGAATCATGGAGGAATATCCTGATGTCCACTTCGCAGGGCACTTACGTTCGAATAGAACAAACATCTGAAGCGAGAAGAGTAACATGCAAAATATGCAGAGCGGGGGGGCGCAAGGACTGGAATTGAGAACCGCTGGTCTAATTAGATTCACTGTAATGTGACGATTGAGTGCGGGTCGGGTCGGTTATCTAAATCAGAAAAATATAGGTGCGGGCGGATAATTAATTTGAGGTTTGAGCTCATCCGCGCATCTCTAGTTTGTAGTCTTGCTGAATTAAAGACATGCATTTGTTCTCAGAGGCTCGTTAATTAGACGTTTGATTTGATGCAGGAACATTTGCGGTGTGCAGTCTGTCTGTGAGTGTTAATGATGGTGTTGTTCAGCGTCGGGGGGGTCACGTTATACTGCAGTGAATCTCACAATCACTTCAGACTGCATCTGACCTCAGTAAACTGGTCTGGGTTAGATATCGACCGCTGGTTCTGATCCAGACTCTAATAGCACAGAACAACAGCAGCGTTCACGTCTCGTCCTTTTAAGGGAACACGTTTCCCTGTTTTCATATTTTCTGTGTATTTCAGTACCGCTTTAGACAGCACAATGTCCCAGAAGGACTGGGAGATGCTAAAAATGATGAATATTTTCAAGATCTTTCAGATATTTCTCAGCCTTTTGATGTTATTTCATGCTCTTCAGTTAGAGAGACTGTTTATTGCAAGAAGTTAAATGCAATATGAATATTGAGGTAAAATGATCTAGGAGGTTCAAAATATTTATTACCAAGTAACATGGTTAGAAAAATTAATAATATAAATCAGGGAGGTTCAAAATATTTATTACCAAGTAACATGGTTAGAAAAATTAATAATATAAATCAGGGAGGTTCAAAATATTTATTACCAAGTAACATGGTTAATAAAATTAATAATATAAAATCAGGGAGGTTCAAAATATTTATTACCAAGTAACATGGTTAGAAAAATTAATAATATAAATCAGGGAGCTTCAGAATATTTATTACAAGTAACATGGTTAGAAAAATTAATAATATAAATCAGGGAGGTTCAGAATATTTATTACAAGTAACATGGTTAGAAAAATTAATAATATAAATCAGGGAGCTTCAGAATATTTATTACAAGTAACATGGTTCAGAAAAATTAATAATATTAAATCAGGGAGGTTCAGAATATTTATTACAAGTAACATGGTTAGAAAAATTAATAATATAAATCAGGGAGCTTCAGAATATTTATTACAAGTAACATGGTTAGAAAAATTTAATAATATAAATCAGGGAGCTTCAGAATATTTATTACAAGTAACATGGTTAGAAAAATTAGATAAAAATCAGGGAGGTTCAGAATATTTATTACCAAGTAACATGGTTAGAAAAATTAATAATATAAATCAGGGAGGTTCAGAATATTTATTACCAAGTAACATGGTTAGAAAAATTAATAATATAAATCAGGGAGATTCTGAATATTTATTGCAATAAGTAAAATACAGTAAGAAAATATAAATTAAATACAATATAATCTACAATATTCAGATAAGTATTTTTCAGTCTTTTGATGATATTTAGTATGTATCTTAATATTTATATATTTATTGTAAGAAGTAAAATACAGTGAGACATTTTTTTTAAATAAAAAAAAACAAAAAAACTGAACTTAGTATATTTTAAAATATTTGTTGCACAAAGTAAAATACAATAAAAAATTGAGTTAAAATACTCAGATATAAAATATTTCTAAGCTATTTGGTGATATTTAATATCTATACTAATATTTATACATTTATTGCAAGAAGTTAAAATTATGTAATTAAATGAAGGAAATCTATAAAACTACAGAAAATAAAATACAGTAGGAAAAATTGAGTTTAATAAATCAAGGAGATTCAGAATATTTTTTTCAAGAAGTAAAATACAGTAAAAAAGTGAGTTAATAATCAGATATTTTTCAAGCCTTTTGATGGTATTTTGCATTTATGGGAAGTTGTATTTTATATTTATTGCATGAAATAAAATGCAATAAAAAGTGAGTTAAAATAATCAGATAAAAAAATTATCAGCTTTTTGATGATATTTAATATGCATCTTAATATTTATATATTTATTGCAAGAAGTAAAATACACTAAAAAGTGAGTTTAAATAATCAAGGAAATTCAGAATATTTATTTAGAAAGTTAATCAATATTATAATAATCAATAAAACATGTTTTAAATGAATAATGATATTTAATTAATTTAATTTAATAATGATATTTTAATTTATATGCACCGAATTTATAAAACAGCAATATTCGCCCCATGTGTATTTTACTAAAACATTTTAATGCATGAAAAATGATGCGAACGAATTATTGAATTATTGAGTTTTGAATCAGTTAATTAACTGCTTCACAGAATCTGTTTGTGTTATTAGTTAAACGAGGAGCAAAGATGAGAAAGGATCGTGCATCTAGTCTTAAACTGCATTGGAGTCATTGTTCTATCACTTCATATTTCCAGCTAAATTGTTATGAATATTGAGCGTTTTACAGTAATGTGGTGCATTTGTCCTCCAGCGTCGTCGGTGACAGAGTTAACTGA
>CM049823.1:34739408-34749408 GCA_027422435.1 Schizopygopsis pylzovi | reverse complement strand
GATCATAATCAGAAATGTTTCTTGAGCATATTATTATGATTTCTGAAGATCATGTGACACTGAAGACTGCAGTAATGATGCTGAAAATACAGATTTGATCACAGAAATAAATTACAGTTTAACACATATTCATATAGAAAACTGCTGTATTGAATTGTAATAATATTTCACAATTTTGATCAAATAAATGCAGCCTTGGTGAGCAGAATAGAGTCATTAAAAACATTAAAAATCATGATGTTTGCAAACTTTCGACAAGTATTTCATATCACAATACTAAAAAAATAAATCCGTATTGACCAAGATTTTAATATAGTGTATGAATATCTGATTTTCATGTTGCGATTTATAAATTCAATGAGATCATTAAAAAGTAAAATAAAAATAAACTATCAAAATGAACTAAAAATGAATAATCATACGGAAAAAAAACACTAAAAATGAACAAACAAATTAAAAGTATTTACAATTTTTGTGACTATTAATTGGACTTCTCTTTAATTAAACTGATGTGCATCATATTTCAATATAATATAATATTAGTTTGATTATTTTGAGTCTTTAGTTTTGAACTCGAGCACTTCGTTGATTCATTCATTTGTTAAGTTCAAATTAATATTGATATTCCTTCTTTAATAATAATGAATGGCAAGCATTGCTGTTTATTAGGTATAGTTGATATGAATGTATTTTGCGTGTGGAAATCATGTTTCTGCTGAACGGAGGGAAATAACAGCATGTGGGTTTAATCACGTGAATGGTGACAGTGGCACGTGTTGTGAAATCTCACATATGTAAATTATATTCAGTGTTAAACCTGTCAGTTTTACCCGAGACCTTTTTAATGAAACGCTGGGTTTTCATGCTGCTGGCGAGCGAGTCATAACACATGCAGATCACAGATCTTGAATATATACCTGCATATTGAATGTGTTCCTGTGGCTCAGTGGTGGAGCTTTGTGTTAGCAGCGCAAAAGGTTGTGGGTTCGATTCCCAGGGAACACATACTGATAATACATGTATAACCTGAATGCACTGTACGTCGCTTCTGATAAATGTAAATATACTGATATGTGTGTGTGTATATGCTTTAAGTAAAAAAATTATTATAATATTTATAAATAATTTATTTACTTTTTTTAATATATGCTTTAGTAAATATGAATTTGATATAAATGTAATATATATTTTTGACTTCTCTTTAATTAAATATTTTTATACTGTTTGTTTTTATACTGCTCGTGTGTATATGCTTTAATTACATAAAAAAGAAAGGTTAAAAATAAATAAATAATAATTATAAATACTTTATTTACTTTTTTACATGTTTTAGTAAAAATATATATAATTAATTTTATATATTTATTATTATTATTTTGACTTCTCTTTAATTAAACGCTGTATTTTTATACTGCTCGTGTGTATATGCTTTAATTACATAAAAACGAAAGGTTATACATAAATAAATAATATTTATAAATACTTTATTTACTTTTTTTGACATGCTTTAGTAAAAATATATATAATTAATTTAATAAAAAAAAATTACTATTATTTTGACTTCTCTTTAATTAAACGCTGTGTTTTTATTTTTATTTATTTATTTTTAGTCATTTAGCAGACATTTTTATCCAAGAAATAATAATATTTATAAATACTTTATTTACTTATTTTGACATGCTTTAGTAAAAATATATATAATTAATTTATTTTATTATTTTTACTATTATTTTGACTTCTCTTTAATTAAACACTGTGTTTTTATTTTTATTTATTTAATTTAGTCATTTAGCAGACGCTTTTATCCAATAAATAATAATAATAATAATAATTATAAATACATTATTTACTTATTTTGACATATATGCTTTAGTAAAAATATATAATGCATTTTATATAAAAAATTGACTGTTATTTTGACTTCTCTTTAATTAAATAATTTTTATACTGCTCGTGTGTATATGCTTTAATTACATATTTTTTTTTTATAAATAAATAATATTTATAAATAATTGATTTACTTTTTTTACATGCTTTAGTAAAAATATATATAATAAAAAAAAAAATTTACTATTATTTTGACTTCTCTTTAATTAAACGCTGTATTTTTATACTGCTCGTGTGTATATGCTTTAATTACATAAAAACGAAAGGTTATACATAAATAAATAATATTTATAAATACTTTATTTAATTTTTTTTGACATGCTTTTGTAAAAATATATATAATTAATTTAATAAAAAAAAATTCTCTTTAATTAAATGCTGTGTTTTTATTTTTATTTATTTATTTTATTTAGTCATTTAGCAGACACTTTTATCCAAAAAATAATAATAATAATAATAATTATAAATACATTATTAACTTTTTTGACATATATGCTTTAGTAAAAATACATAATGCATTTTATATAAATAAATTGACTATTATTTTGACTTCTCTTTAATTAAACGCTGTGTTTTATGCTGCTGTCGAGTGAGTCTCACCAGTAATTTCAATGCAATCAGCTGAAAATATTGAATATATTTGTCTAAATCTGTTTACAAGAACCTCCAAATCCAGTACATCAATATTAATTAATGCACATTGACGATGACAAACATTAGCTGTGGGTAATTCCTGTGAGGAGACGCACTAATGAAGAGATCCCGTCTGATTGGCTTTATTAATGCGCAGATTAACGGCCTGCACGATGTTTCTAACGAGCGCTTTATGGCCCAGAGTGATGAATGAATCCTATTACGATGTTAATCGAGGTTATTTGCAGCTGAATATGTGAGAAGCACAAAAGACTGGACACTTTGTTTTGATTTTGCCTCGTTCTTTCGCTGTTCTGCCCAGTAAATGGATTGGCTCGTTAGCTAAACATGAACTTTGAGGGCAGAGCGAGTGTTAATTTGATAAATGAGATGATCATCTCGTGTATGATGCGATATGAAGCAGCTGGCTCCGTTTCAATCCCTCGTCAGCTGACTATATAGGCAGCATACTAACTCCTCAGGTGAGATGCACACTTCACAAAGTCTTCTTTTCCAATAATCATTAAATCAACATTTATTTGAGATGCAAAATTACATTAGATTAATTCTTGATTTCTGAATATGTTATCAAAATTATGCGAAGTTTATGCTTAATGAGAAAAAAAAATTGCCAATAGAGCCAGAAATAAATAAGCCAGTTTTCCCTTTGAAGTAAGTATTTTTTCTGACTTCTCTGACAGATATTTGTTATTGTTTTAAACATAAACTCACTTAATTTTGATAAATTTCTCAGAAAACATGAAGTTTAACTAAAACTAAATTAAAAAATCATAAAAAAAATGTTAATTGAAAAAAAATTTACTAATATATAAACATAAATTATAAATATAATTAAAATATAAATATATAATTATTAATTATATATATATATTTATTATTAATATTAAATTGCAACATTTCTCATTTTAATGTATTTTTGACTTTAATAACTGAAACTAAAACTAAAATAAAAGTTAATAAAAATTATATATATATATAAAAAATGAAAATGGTAAATATAAAAATAAAATCGAATTAGCAAAAATTATAATATCTCAGTGATACTAAAATAACACTGCGTATGTCATTTTGAATCTTAAATAAATTATATTTTGCATCTCAAATAAATCTTAATTTAAGAATGACGTGAGGTTTGGGTTTAAAAATACAAAATAAAAATGACCAATGCAGCAAAAAAAACAAAAAACACTTGTCTGTCATTCAAAATGTTAGCATAAATGTTCAAATAACACACAAATATTCCTACATTTATGTGTAATAAATTAATTTAAATATTCCTACATGTGTAATCTTGTGGACTGTGTATGCTGTCTGTGTAGGGTGCTCGTAGTATCGGGACAGAGCCGAGTGTTTGTTCACAGTGTGTGTGGTTCTGTTCAGATGAAAGTAGGACAGCAGATGAACTCAACACCTTCTGAAATCATGCGGCACTCGTCTGCTCTTCGCTTTAGCTCTCGCTTCACAGAGCGCTGCCTTCAAAGCCTTTCAGCGGCTTTTTCAATATATATATGAATGATGCATTATATAGATTATATATATCGTGACGTATATGCATGTGTAACCCCTCTGGTTCGTGCGTTCTTTTATATTTATAATGACCACGCGAGAACAGTTCTTTAGGTGCCTCCCCTTTTTCCAAGATGCATTATTTAAATAAACAATGAAGCATTTTGACACCATTCACACTTAATTTCTTGTTTCTTTTTTTTGTCCTGTTACACATGTGCTCTGAAGTTTTGTTGCTTTTAATTCTTTAAATCTAAATCTTAAATCTTTCAATCTTTTTATCCAAACAGTCATTGTTGTCAAATACACTGAAAAAAATAAGTATTTTTTTTGCACTCATATTTTTTAAGTAAAATGTAAATATGAAATTAAGTAAAATCGACTTAAAGTTAAGTAAAATTAGCAAAGGAAATAAGTAAATTTTAACGTGTCCGGTTAGAGTTTGATGAGTCATTTCTACTTTATTATTATGTTAAGTTACCCTGCAATACTGAAGTACATTTAGTGCTCTGTTAAATTAAATTAAATGTACAGTTTAACGCGGAATGTGTCACAGTTTGGATTAATTAATCACAAGTAGCTCATTACACTTAAATCAAATGCAGACTCCTGTTCCTATAATGATACTTTAACACAACTAAAATCCTTTAACTCAAAGTGTAAGATTGATTTAAGTAAACTGAACAAGCATCAAATGCTATTTTGACCTACTTAATTGACACGTGTTCTTTCAAACTGAAAACATTTATTATAAACGGTTTCAAGTCAGTTTAACACAACGCAACTGTGTTTGAACGAGACATCTAATACTATATTGTTCAATTAACATGAACTGTTTAAATAAAGTGGACAGTATCGTAAAATCTTAATTTTTTTTGAGTGGTCAACCGAATCCCGTGATTAATCAATGTTGATATTAAAGGCATCTCATTAGTGATTGTCCTCTCTAACGAGACAGATGCTTCCTCCAGCTCTGGTCTCAAAAGCATCTCTGTTCAGACTCTTCTCAATGAGACAGCAATAAAGGCTGATTACTAACGAAGTTCCGTCTGAAAATGCTCAATGACTCTTTATTCGTTCTAAGACAGAGAACGGCTGTGCTCAGAATAGCATCGTCCTATTTGTGCTGTTATGTGTACTTGAAATGTGGATTAATGCCTGCTGTTTATTCTCTAGTACACTGGTTTTCAGTATATGCGTGTGTCGCAGATGTAGGCCAGATCTTTGTTCGATTACGCTCGGATCAGAACAACATCAGTCGCTCAGCGGCGATCCATTACAAAGATCTCACAGAGAATTAGGTTATCTTCAGATCCAGACGGCCATTTTGGCTCAGACCTGCAGCAGCAGTTTCAGATTTCATATGCTTTATCTTCTGTCCATTCACTATTATTTTGCATTATTTATTCTACAGAATTGTCTGTATGCTAAATAATTATATAGCTGCTTTTCTATGTGAATGCTAAAGGTATGCTGTAAAAAGTGATAAGTTGACTTAACTTTAAAAAATTGAGGAAACTAGTTGCCTTAAAATTATTAAGTAAATTATAATTAACAGAAAAAAGGTAAGTGAACTTGACAGTTTAGTTAAATATATATTTTTTAATTTTATTTATTTATTAATTTTAAGGCAACTAAGTTAAGTCAACTTATCACTTTTTACAGCGTACGCAGTTTATGACATGTTTTTTTTTGGGGGGGGGGGGGGTAATTATATAATTTTATTGTTTCAGTTTCAATTTATAAATTGTGATGAATGCATTACAGTAAAAACAATACTGTAATAAAAGGTTTTTTACAAATTTTAATTTAATATATTAATTTTAAGTTAAAATTAAAATAATCTAACAACATTAAATAAAATGTAATGTTAAAATCTTTTATTTTTATTTTAGAAGTATAATATTAATTTATTACTTAATTTAAAATGACAATTTAACAAATTATTAAATTAAAGGTAATATTACAATTATTTAGTTTTATTATACATATTTTATAAAAAATGTTATTATTATTTTCGTTTAATTTAGTAGTTAAAGCTTAAGTTAAATTTTTAATAATTTACCAACATTACTGAATGAATTTAATTTAGTTGTTAATTTAAACTTAAACTAAAATTGTAATAATTTACCAACATTATTGAATGAATTTTAACATTTAAATCATCAGTATTATTTTAGAAGTGTAATGATATTTAATTTAATAGTTAATTTAAAAGTGTTTAAATATAAAAACAATAACAACTGTATTTTGCATTGTATTAACTAGCATGGAATTAATTCTCGTTAACAAATTTCTGTCCCATTTTATTAATTTAAGTTTTATAATTGAATAAAAAAATTAAATAAAATTTAACTAAATTTTTTTTGTGAACATTTCATTTCATTGTGTTTTAGCTCATAATTAGTTGGATTTATTTACTCGTCAAATTCAGTTTTTACGCATATTTGTAAATTGGCGAATCTTCAATCTTGCTTATATAAGAAAGTAACAGTCTTCTTAACGAATGCTGTGTTCACACCAAACGCCAAGCGAATATAATGCTTCGAATAATGTCCCTCGCTCTAGATTACTGACTCGCGGGATGTTTTCCGCGTCACGCTCGCTATGTTTTTATTCGCGCGACTGACGCGAAACATCCCGCGACTAATCAACCACGGTGAGGATAAATACGATCGCTGCTTTTTGAAGTCCCAAAAACGCCGGAAAGCCAAAACGCAGAATATGAAGTTGAATCATAAATTTAAAGACGGCTACAATAATGCACTCCTCGATTTTCTGATTTAACCGGACGTGTCAATAAGCTCTTCGCTGATTGGCTTGCGTGAGAACGCATCATGCGAGTCGAAAATGTAGAATTTGCGCGGAAGACGCGATTGAGGCGAATATCGCCAATTCGTGGCAAACGCCATTAGCGTCTTTGCATTGACTTTGTATGTAATCTACTCGCGCGAATAATTACTTTGGCGTTTGGTGTGAACTAGAGATCTACCAATATATTGGTTTACCGATATTTTTCCCGATATTTAAGCATTGTACCATAATCGGATATGTTTTGTTTTTTTTAAACGATAACCGATATTAAAAAAAAACTTTAAAAAAAAATTTTTTTGTCACATACACAATTATACAAAGCATAACCAGCAGTGAAATGTGTTCTCTGTATTTGACCCATCCAAGTGCACACACACAGTAGTGAACACACACACTCACACACACCTGGAGCAGTGGACACACACACACTCACACACACCTGGAGCAGTGGACACACACACACACACACACACCTGGAGCAGTGGACACACACACACACATACACACACCTGGAGCAGTGGACACACACACGCACACACACACACACACACAGCACGGCCACCGCATGTAACTTTATACAAGATTCACTCGTTTGAAACACACTAAACTATATTAACATTTACTACAGAACCATTATTTCACCAATAAACATCTAAATAAATACATCTCTATCTAAATTAATTATTTATTATCTCCGCAAGCGATCGCAGTTTGAGTATAGTTCTGTGTAAATAGATAAACCGCGCTGTCAGCAGTTTTCATCATTTAGACAAAAACATTTTAATAATTCTGATAAAACAGTTAAGAAATGCAATAAAATATGATGTTTTGTTTGTTATAGCTTATTTCAATATTCCAGAGAATATTATTCAGTGAATTATTCTTCACTCTTTAGTCTATTAAACAGATTATAAACCTAAAACTGTAGTTTAAAATGAAGCTGATATGACTTCTGTCCTTTATTTTCTCCATTTGAAAACATTATTTAGCTTATTGTTAATATCAGTGTTGCTGATGATGCTTTCTATAAATAAAATGTTTTTATTGTTGTAATTCGAAGATTTAATTTGACATGAAAATGTTAATTTTCAACAGTTGTTTGTTGTTGTTAAGACGACTGAAAGTGAAGAATGAACTTCACTCTGTTATTTATGTACTTTATAACAGTAAATAAATATCGGTTCTGCATATCCGTTATCGGTACATAAACGTACAAATAATCGGTATCGGTATCGGTTCTAAAAAATCAATATCGGTCGATCACTAGTGTGAACACACATAACACTGTCTTTGTCAAGCAGCTTCACTAGAAACACGTTGCTTGTTGACCAGCCTCACGGTAAACCAGACGCTAGTCCAAGTTAATCTTTTCAGCAGACCGCTAACCCAAACCCCTGTTTGAGCATGTCTGTTATTACCTGATCTCTGCAGATTGAGGGTTCGAGAGCTTCATGCTGTTGTTTGTGAGTAAAGAACCCCGTGTCTCGTTGTTATGGCAGCGCCAGCGTCTCTCAAGGTTAGCGATCTCCTGCGAGAGCCGATAGCGGCGGCGTTCCTGCCCTTGGGTGCCGCGGTCAATCTCTCCTGCGCTGCTGATAAGGCAAATAGAGTTTGTGTGGAAGCCCCTGCTTTTATTGAATTATAGGTCAGGTGATGACCTCATGCGAGCCGTATCGATCTGTGAAGGTGTGAGGTTGAGCTCTGTCGAGCTTTTCCAGGTAAATAAACCATTTCTGATGTTAGGGGGGGTATATTTAAAAATCAGATCTGTATCAAATATGGTGTGGCTGAATCATTGAATTAATTTTGATATTAAAATTATTTAGAAATGTATCTTCTAAATCTCAAAGTCTTAATCTCAGTGTATTTCTATATAGTGCTTTATACAATACAAACAGAAGCAGCTTCATAGAGATAAACAGGAAAATATTGTTGTTTAATTTATAATTAATCAATTATGAAACCATTTCAATTCAGCCATAAAGCAGCTGTTTCGGAAGACAACAGCAGTGTTTATTTTTAGTATAATTGAGATTAGTGTTGTGAAAAGTTGCTTTTAAGAGTAATGCATTACAATAGTGGGTAACACTTTATTATAAGGTGTCCTTATTACACATAACAATAACAATATATAATGACAATAACAATATATTATGCATAATTACATGCAACCCTAAATCCTAACCCTACCCATATAGTAAGTACAAGTAGTTACTTAATATCAAACAGTACTTAAATATATAATTACACTGTACTTAAAATAAAGTGTAACCCAATATTGCATTACTGCGTAAAAAAGTAACTTTATTTGTTACTCATTAACATACTTAGTTACTCATTAACATACTTAGTTACATTAATTGAAAATTAATGTAATGTAACATTACTCTCGTTACAATTTGAAAAAGTAACTCAGATATTTTGTTGTAAATTAAAAGTAATGCATTACTTTACTAGTTACTTGAAAAAAGTAATCTGATTACATAACTCGCCTTACTTCTAATCCGTTACCCCCCCAACACTGATTTAGATACTGTAATCATATTTTTATTTTATATTTTACGTTTTCATTTTAACTCAGTTTTAGTAATTTTGCTGTGCTTTCGTCATTTTAGTAGTTTTTTTAAAACAATGTCAATATAGTTTTCTTTTTACTTTTCAATGTAATTTGTTTTAGTACATTAAGAAGAAATGCTGCCTTTGCAACTAGCTGAAATAACTTTTTTTATTTAATTTTGTTTCAGTTAACGTTTATTATATATATGTTACAAAAATATATAATATGTTACGCTCTCTGTGAAATCCAGTTTCAAGCCTAAAAATACAATCATGAGAAAACAAGCATCAAAGTTTGATTTCTACCATTAATTTCACTATAATTTCAATCTTTGACATGACCTTACTCAGTCAATATTAAAGATATAAAGGTTATATTTTCACAGAATGTTCTTTACCATATGAAAGATGATTTTTTGAAGAAAAAAGCAAATCACAAAAAAATGACTTTAGCTGGGTTTTCACAGAGAGGGTCACATATAATAGCTATACTATAATGAACAGGGGTGCACATAAGTGGTACGCAGGTGCGCCCAAAATAAAAAATGCGCTATGTAAATAAGATCAGACCGCGCAGCTGTTA
>CM049823.1:34721908-34731908 GCA_027422435.1 Schizopygopsis pylzovi | reverse complement strand
ATGTTGTCATGTTTGTATTGTGTTTTGTGTTAGTTAGCTGTATTTGTTTTGTTATTTTTTAACCAAATCAAAACAACCCAACTGCAGTTTGATTGAGATTAATCTGTTTTTGCAAATTAGCTCTTCATACATTTTAGGGTTGCACGATATACCGGTACTAAGATAGTATCGCGATACTAAAGCTTAAAAATACCCGCGGTGCCATTGCATTTTTTAAACGGTAGTATCGTTCATACCGTAATACCGTAATATATGTTGTATGCACGGCTGGCACACTATTTAAAATGCTGGCATGCATGTTCAAATGAACAGAAACATTGTTTGCCAAATGCCTTTTTGCTGTGCTCTGTGTAGTATGGTGTGTGTATACTTTATATCGTAATGTCTGAACGATCTGCCGCTGCTAGGATTTGCGGCTGCTCGCTCGTCTCTCTCTCTCTCGTATGCGGATGCGCGCTTAACTCGCTCGTCTCTCTTCCGGGTCCTGAACTCCCGCATTAACACTATCGTTGCCGGAGCAAAACAAATAACAGCAATTTCCCATTGATTATCAAGTCTGTGCGCTACAATATGGTGTTTCCTTTTGTGTTCGAATCTGAATCCGAATCGTTGGCTTGGGTGAATCACTGATTCACTAAACCATTCATAAAAACAGTCATTTGATTCGCTCCGGCAGTATTCAGCCGTTTTGAAAGAAAAGTTTGAATGACTCAGTGATTCAATAACGAACTGCTGTCACCTGCTGGCCGTTTTTACCAGTTTCTTTTCTAAAACTAGGCATATACATGTTTTCCAACATATTTCTACATTCAGAATTTTGTATTTAAAATACATTAATCCCATAAAATATTTTATTCAATTATAAATAATAAATACAGTCTAAATGTCACTTCATGCTGCTTCTGTGCAGTGCTAAGATGAGTTTTGTTGACATAATTTCAGGGAAAAACAATAGCCAGTCATTAATTCACATTAAGTATTCGAGAAAAATATTGTCTGTTTTAATTTATTTATTTATTCATTTTGTAGAATTTAATTTTAAACTGACAACACTGCATGGATGGTATCGTGATACTACTTGGTATCGTGATACTTCAGCTGGTATAGTATCGTACGACATTTTATGGTATCGTGACAACCCTAATACATTTATATATATACTTTTTTTTTCTTTAAATAGGAAGCGTGTTGTGCTCAAATGATCTGCTATGGCCCCAGATAATCAAAAGTAACTTATTTTTTTTTTTTTGAGTTATTTTTCCTCATTTCTATTTAACGAGTCCTTGTATGAAATAAAAGTATGAATTTCTTTAAAAAAAAAACGTACAGACTCCAAAATTTAAACAGTTGTGTATTACAAACAATATATTACATGCACGCCAAATTAGCATATTCCATGTTTTATTAATATGTGAAACCGTAAGCATTGCTAAAACTAGTATGCTGCATGTTAAGCGATCGTCTCAGAAACCTGGGTTTTCCTAGAAATCGTCTGTAATTCTCTGAAGTTGATGAAGAGATCAGAGCTGTAAATAATGAACACTAGAACCCCTTCAGATGTGTTCTCTCGCTGCACATTGGATCAGAAACACAGAGATTGTTGCTTTAGTGACGTCGCTCAGCCCTAAACTACAGCACGGTCGTTATCAGGCTTCCTATCTGCATGGCTTGTTTACTCGCTTCACTGTAATAATCAGGGAGTGTTTTCCCAGTGGACTCTTGAATATGAAGGATTGTTCTCAGCTGTAGATGTTTTAGTCGTTTATTTTGCAGTAACGCTCCTGACGCCGTCGGCAAACTCTGCGATGACAAGCAGCACACGCTCGCTGCTGCAGCACATTACAGCGCTGTGTGTTCATTTCAATCACACAACTTTCTCACAACTGAAAACAGATCTACTTACTGGAGCAGGGTTATGTGTGTATATGTCCATATAATATATATATTAGGAGTTTATTTGCAAAAACAGATCACGTTTTTCTTTGTGCATTAAGTAGTTTTGTTGATAATTTAGTGAATATATACGTTTTAGTTACTTAAGATCAGAAAAATATTTGTTTTAATTTTTATTTATTATTTTAAATTCAATTTTAAATACAACATCTGATTATGGAACCGGTTGTGATCTCAGATGGATCTGTTATTGCACATATTAAGTCTCGTAAACCTAATATTTATATATATATTTTTTTTTTTAAATATAATTTTCTCAAATATTTTTTGGCCCCTTAATCAAAATAATTATTTTTTTTTTTTTGCATATTTCTATTTTTTTATGTTTTCTTTATTTTTCCACTTTTAATTATTTTTTATTTTTCTTTTATTTGTTTTTTTTTTTCCACTTTGTTATTTTTTATTTTATTTTTTTTTTGTTTTTTTTCCATTTTGTTATTTATTTTTTCATTTTTATTTATTATTATATTTTTATTTTTTTTGTTGTTATTTTTTCTTATATTAATTTTTTCCTATTATTTTTTAATTTTATAATTTATATATATTTTTTTTTTTGTATTTCCATTTTTTTATTCATAATATTATTTATATTTTGTTCCTATGTTTATGCACTTACATATTTATTAATACTTATTTTGTTCATTCTTATGTATTTTAAATGTTTATTTATTATTTTTCAAATTTGGATTATTTATTCATTAATTTTAATGTATTTTTATAATAGTATTTTTATAATTTTTTATAATTTATTAATTATGTGTGTGTGTGTGTTTATATATATATATATACACACACACACACACACACATATATATATATATATAAAATGTATATAATATCATTATTTTATATAATTATATATAATTTTGTTTATTTATTATTTTGTAATTTATTTATATTTATTTATATATTTATTATTATTTACCCTTTTAATTTGATTTAAATAGATGTTTATTTATCTTTACCTTCTTGTTTTCTGTTTGTGTTTCTCTCTGTACAGTATTCAGAGGCTTGTATTCTGTCTGGATGCTCAGACGTGTTTGTCTCCTCGTGTCGGCGGTTCTTTATGCATCATGAATGCCGTCTGGAGCAGCTTTCCACCCGTTCTAGAGTTAGCTTTCAGAGCGGCTCCTGATGCGTTTGAGACGAGAGAGAGAGAGTCGTGTCAGATACTGATGTAATGACTCTGTTCATGCTCAGAGTCTGTGTTTGGCAGCGCTCAGTGTCCATTATTAAAGAGACAGTTCACCCAAAAATGAAAATTCTGTCATCATTTACTCAGCCTCAAGTATTTCCAAACCTGTATGAATGTGTTTGTTCTGCTGAACACAAAGGAAGATATTCTGAAGAATGAGGGAAACAGAGCAGTTCTGGGGCACCATTGACTTCAATGGTATTTTTCTTTCTACTATGGAAGTCAATGGTGCCCCAAAACACCTGATTACGAACTTTCTTCAAAATATCGTCCTTTGTGATCGAAAACAAACACATTCAAACAGGTTTGGAAATACTTGAGGCTGAGTAAATGATGACAGAATTTTCATTTTTGGGTGTACTGTCCCTTTAAGAGCGCTGAGTCCCATGTTCTGTACAGTCAGGCCGTCTCCTCTCATCATTAGTGTTGTTTGATGTGGAGAAATCACAGACTGGTTCGTTCATGTGTGTAGACACAGAAATAAGAACTGTCTTATACCCAGAATATCTAACGAGATGCATGGTGAGCAGCTCTAACGAAGGTTTGTGGATTAAAGGCTCTGGAGTCAGAGCTGATGATGCTTTCTCTTTGAGAGCTTGAGGAAACTCATGCTACTTTAATGTTGTAATATCTGGATTAGACCTTTAATTGCACAGTAGTAGTACATTAGTAATTAGATAGTACACGCTCTAATGTAAGTGCAGTGATGTTGGTAAGTCATTGCGTGGTGTCTGCTTCTGTTCTCTAGATATGATGTGGTTTCCTTCTTCAGCGTCTCTTGAGTCTCCTGTTTAGTTAGTTAGTTAGTTAGTTAGTTCATTTATTTATTTTTCTAAAAGTTATGTTCATTTATTTTACTCTGTTTGTAATTTATTTTTAATTTTTATTGTATTTTATTTTCAAAAATGTATTTATCCAATTGTGATTTATTATATTTTAACATTTTATTTATATATAATAAAAAATATTTGTTTAATGATGTTTTTGTGTTATTTTATTAATTCATTTGATCCTTTGTTTATTTTTTATTTAATGTATTTAATATTTTATTTATTATATTTGTATAATTATTTATTTACTACGTCATTTTTTAAATTATTATTTTTTTTGTAATTTGTAAGTTTTATGTTTAAACTTTGTAATTCATTTTTATTGTTGATTTATTCATTTTTATATATTTGTTTTTATTTTTTATTAATGAATTGATATCTTAATTTATTCAAACTGCTTGTAAAAATACAGTCACTAAAACTAGCATATTAAGGACATTTATTTCTGTAAATTCAGTTATTTCATGTTCATCAC
This sequence comes from Schizopygopsis pylzovi, assembly GCA_027422435.1. NCBI lineage: Eukaryota > Metazoa > Chordata > Actinopteri > Cypriniformes > Cyprinidae > Schizopygopsis > Schizopygopsis pylzovi. Next base: position 34,727,455 of record CM049823.1, on the reverse strand, counting down.
GCAGTTCAGTGTTTATATGGATGTTGTGCTGGGAATTACAACTGAAAGGAGTAAACATCTGCGCTTTTACATGACAAGCATCATGATAGAAACGATCCTGATGCGTGTTTGTGAACGAACAAAGAACCGGGATGATTGAGACTCAATTAGTGCTCATTGTGTCTCGAGCATTTACAACAATAAACACGCTCAGGATAATTACATCTCACTCATGATTTACAGCCAAGGAGGCGGAGTCTGTCTGCAGTCTGATTGACAGCTCAGGAGGCGGAGTCTGTCTGATGTCTGATTGACAGCTCAGGAGGCGGAGTCTGTCTGCAGTCTGATTGACAGCTCAGGAGGCGGAGTCTGTCTGATGTCTGATTGACACCTCAGGAGGCGGAGTCTGTCTGATGTCTGATTGACAGCTCAGGATGCGGAGTCTGTCTGATTGATAGCTCAGGAGGCGGAGTCAGTCTGAATGAAAGCTCAGGAGGCAGAGTCAGTTTGATTGACAGCTCAGGAGGTGGAGTCAGTGTGATTGAAAGCTCAGGAGGCGGAGTCAGTTTGATTGACAGCTCAGGAGGCGGAGTCAGTCTGATGTCTGATTGATAGCTCAGGAGGCGGAGTCAGTCTGATTGATTGCTCAGGAGGCGGAGTCAGTCTGATTGATTGCTCAGGAGGTGGAGTCAGTCTGATTGACGGCTCAGGAGGCGGAGTCAGTCTGATTGATTGCTCAGGAGGCGGAGTCAGTCTGATTGACGGCTCAGGAGGCGGAGTCAGTCTGATTGACGGCTCAGGAGGCGGAGTCAGTCTGATTGATAGCTCAGGAGGCGGAGTCAGTCTGATTGACAGCTCAGGAGGCAGTTTTTGGTGTTCAGACGGTTTAATGCAGAAGCGATGAGATCACAGACAGCAGCTCCGTTCTGCTCCGAAGCCTCTGTTTCTGTTCATTCTCAAAAAGGTCATGTTTCAAATACTGGCCTGTCAGGACGGGAAGAAAAACGGAGATAATTTAGCTCGACTGGTTTCACTTCAGAGTTTCTGTTTAACGGGAGCTTCAATCTCAAGAGTTCTCTATATCACAGTTTCACTGTTTTATTGTAGCTTAAATTGCATACATTAAACAAACAAAACTAAACAATCTATTTATTGAATACCTTGGTGAAAGGTGATGGTCAGCTAGAAAAAAAGCTAAACTTAAAAAAATAAGCAAAGCTTAATTACATTTATTTACTAAAATAAATTAATATTTTAATTAATCAAGAATGCATTGAATTGATCAAAAGTGACAGTAAATTCATGTATAATGTAAATGCTGTTCTTTTGAACTTTCTGTTCATCTGTGAATCCTGAAAAATAAAACCTATCATGGTTTCCACAAAAATATTGAGCAGCACAAATGTTTTCAACATTGATAATAATCAGAAATGTTTCTTGAGCAGCATATTATTATGATTTCTGAAGATCATGTGACACTGAAGACTGCAGTAATGATGATGAAAATACAGCTTTGATCACAGAAATAAATTACAGTTTAACACATATTCACATAGAAACAGCTGTTTTGAATCACAATAATATTTAAATATTTTTACTGTATTTTTTATCAAATAAATGCTTTGTTCAGAAACATAACAAATCGGAATTATTCCAAACGTGTGAACAGTAGTGTGTATCTGTATGTATATGTGTGTGTGTGTGTGTTGTATTTTCACAAGGCTTGGCTGAATCATTTGTTTAGCTCAATTCTTGCCACGAAGTTGTTTGAGAGTTGATGTATGTTAGTCTGAGCTGTTTGGTGAAACTCGGCCTGTGTAAGTGAACCGCGAGCGATGGTTAGAAGCTCCTCGTGAATGTTTAATCGCAGACCGCTGTCATGACATGCAGCTCCGCGCATTTTGTGCTGCTCACAGTCTGACGGCGATGGAGTGGCCGGTAGGTTCACGCGCTTTAGATTAATGCTTGAGTGTGTGTGTGTGTGTGTGTGTGTGTGTGTGTGTGTGGTGTTGTGTGTGGTAGGTAGGATGTAGTAGAGTGAGGAGAGAGAGAAGAGAAAGTGTGTGTTGTGTGTGTCTGTGTGTGTCTGGGTAGTGTAGTGAAAGAGTGTGTGTGTGTGTGTGTTGTCGTGTGTGTGTCGTGTCGTGTGTGTCTGTCATCTGAGAGAGAGGAAAGAGTGTGGTGTGTGTCGTGTGTGTGTTGTGTGAGTGGAGAGAGGATGAAGTGTGTGTGTGTGTGTGTGTGTGTGATGTGTGGAGAGAGAGAGAGAGAGAGTGAGAGAAGAGAGTGTGTGTGTGTGTGTGTGTAGTGTGTGTGAGAGAGAGAGAGTGTGTGTGTGTGTGTCTGTGTGATGAGTGTGTTGTTGGATGATGATGTGTATGAGTGATGGTGTGTGTTTGTGTGTGTTAGAGAGAGAGAGTGTATGTGTTGTGTGTGTGTGTGTGTCTGTGAGGTGTGTGTGTCTGTGTGTGTGTCTGTCTGTTGTATGGTGTTGTTGTGTGTTTGTGTGTGGGTCTGGTGGTGTGTGTTGTGTGTGTGTGTCTGTGTCTGTTGTGTGATGTGTGTGTGTGTGATGTGATGTGGTGTGTTGTGTGTGTGTGTGTGTATGTGTGTGTGTTGAGTGTAGTGATGTGAGTGTGTGTCTGTACTGAGATGAAAGTCTGTATGTGTGTTGTGTGTATGTGTGTGTGTCTGTGGGTGTGTGTGTGTGTGTGTGTCTGTCTGTTTGTATGTGTGTGTCTGTGTGTATGTGTGTGTGGGTCTGTGTGTGTGTGTGTGTGTGTCTGTGTCTGTGTGTGTGTGTGTGTGTGTGAGTGTGTGATGGACATGTAACGTATACTATAATGCAGCAGCTGAATCGATGTCTGAACTGAGATGAAAGTCTGAACCTTGCAGAGGTGTGAACCGCACCAAAACTCAGTGAAGAAATCCAGCAGATTTGGATTTGTGTGTGTGTGTGATTTGTGTGAATGTGGACTGACTTTAGCGATCAGAGCTCAACTTTCACACAACTTTTCACTGCAGACAAGGATTTAAACTTTTTATTGAACAATTGTTTATTTAATAATATTATTGAAATACGTTTTGTCAAGTATTTTATTTAGATTTGTTGATTCAGGGTGCATGAACCGCATTATGGATTTGTATGAACGTGAGCATAACTTTATTAGATTAGAGCTGAACTTCTGCCGCCTTTTCACTGCAAACAATATATATATTTTTTTGTTTTAAGTTTACATTTTTTATTTTTTTTGGCATTTAAAAAATGCAAAGATGCTTAAAATGAGATTTACTTCAAGCTAAATCATGCATTAAAAAAGTAAAATAATTGTGAGGAAAAATAAACTGAACTCTAAATAGAAAGTCATGCTCTCCGACACAGTTTTGCTTCTGAAGTAAACACATGTTGTTTTAAGCACATTCCTGGTGCACAGGTACAGTGCTGATGACGTTCTTCTCCTCAGATATGTGTCACCAAGATGTCCACTCGCAGCTGCCAGGGAGCGGACTCGGTCATCAGGCCCCTGGACACTATCCCTGAGGACCGGAAGGTGCAGCGGACGCAGAGCGGCTTCGACCCCTTCGAGAAACCGGCCGGTCAGGTGAAGCGCGTGCATTCAGAGAACAACGCCTGCATCAGCGCCAGCGCCAAGAGCTCGTCCTCCGGGAAAGAGTCGCCCAAACTCCGCCGTCACTCCAGCCCCAGCTCCGTGAGTGAACGCTCGTTAATGCTCGTTAGACTCTCTGATCGTCCTCCATACGGCTCATTTAGAGACCTAACATGTGTTTGGCTTGTTCATTAGCTCTGCTCATTCTGCTTGTTTATTTTATTTAGTTTTTAATATAATGATCGTTAGACATGTCTTAATGAACTTAACGAACATATACTGCATCAGGGATTCCAAAAGATTTTATCTGCTGATCCCCGTTGAGCTCAAATATTAAGTTTTAATATATCAATAATTTATCAACACTTTCACGCTCACGCTTCTCTGATGTTGGTTAATCGTCGTATTACATGCAGATATACAATTACAACTTCTCAAATATATTTTTAAATAATAGTTACATTTTTATTTTGTTTTATTTAATCAGGAATTTATTCTGATTTTACGTTAAGTTTTTATGTTTTAGTAAGTGTTGTATTTAGATGTATTTTATTTTTAATCTTTTAATTATTTGTTTTATTTTTGTGTGATTGTATTCTTTTTTGTACTTTTTTATTTAGAATTTTATTTTAAATTGGTTTATTTTAATTCTAAAAAAATTAAGTGTTTTTAGATATTTTTAAGTATTTGTTTTAATTTTACTTTTAGAATTTTATTTAAAAAAAAAAAGTTTTAAGTTTTATATTTTTTAATTATTTTTAATTTTACTTTGATAAAATTTAGTACGTTTTTTATTTTTATTTTAAAATAAATGTATTTCTATTTTACTTTGTTTTCATTTTTAGTGTTTTTAGATTTTATTGTTTTAAAATTTGTAATTTTAATTTTACTTTTAATTTTTTCATTCATTTTTAGTGAGTTTTAATTAAGTTTTTTAATTTTAGACTTGTTTTTAATTTTACTGTCGGATTTTATACATTTTTTGTTCATTTCAATTTTTTATTTAAAAATTACTTGTTTTAATTTGACTTTTTAATCATTGTCAGTAATTATTTTATTTTGCATTTAAAAAAAAATATTTATTTTAAGTTTACTTTTTAATGATTTTATAATTTTTTTTAGTATGTTTTAATTTCTTTCTTTTTATTTATTTATTTTTCCATTATTATTTTTTAATTAGCTATTTGTGACCCTACTTTGTTAAACCTTACATACAGCATTTTGTATAATTACTATATTTATTTAAATTGAATTTAAAAGGTATGTAACTCCGAAAGCAAGACTCGTTTGACCTGAGAGAGAAACTGAAGCTGGCCGGTTTGAAGAAAGCACATTTACTCTCTGATTCACACCAATGAAGAACTGATGAGCGTGAGGCCGATAGAAGAGCCTGAGCTCTTTCCCATCACACCCGTCCCCTTCTCCACTCAGACCTGTTCTCCACAGGGCCCTGCACCCCCGACGCCTCCGTCAGGATAGTAAAGGCGTGCTGAGCTGATATTCAGAGACGCTGGTGTCTGGTGTTGATGAAGCGCGCAGGGTTTGCGGTTACCGCCGCATCGGAGCGAGTGCTTATCCGGGAAGCGTCTGCTAATCTTCGGCAGCAAACCTGATTACTGAAGAAACGCTGTGTTTTCTCCAGCATCACCGCTGCTGTGCGTTTGCTCTGCAGACCGCCATGAAGACCTTTCAGCTGCATTCAGTGCATATTACTGTACATGTGACTAAAAACAATCGTTTTGAAATAAAACGGTTACTAAAAACAAATAAAATCATAATATAAAAAAATCTAAATAAAACAGTTACTAAAAACAACTACAATCATAATGTAAAATTAAAATAAATAAATAATAATATAAAAAACTAAACTAAACTCTTTATAAAAACAAATAAAATCATAATATATAAAAAAATAAAAAAATCTAAATAAAACACTTACTAAAAACAAATAAAATCATAA
>CM049823.1:34689408-34716908 GCA_027422435.1 Schizopygopsis pylzovi | reverse complement strand
AACGGGAAGCTGGTTGCGCTGAAAGTGATTCGTCTGCAGGAGGAAGAGGGAACGCCGTTCACAGCGATTAGAGAAGGTGAGCCATCTCTCCATCACGTGCCAGTAGCGCTGGATTATGTTTGGCCAGTTCTCAACTTTTAACTAGTCAACTTGAAAATGTAACCACAACATGATTCAAGTAACTTGTTCTTTATTAACCCTCTAGTTACAGAGTGCAGCACATGAAGTTGTCAACATGATGTAAATCACGTGTTAGATATCATTGCAGAAAAAATGCATGAACTACAACTACATATTGACAGTGTCGGGGGGGTAACGCATTACAAGTAACACGAGTTACGTAATAATAGCACTTTTTTCAAGTAAATAGTAAAGTAACGCATTACCTTTTAATTTACAGGAAAATATCTGAGTTACTTTTTCTCCATTTATTGACTGAGTGCGCCGTGTGAACATGATCTTACTGTAGATCTAATCTAGACTAAATATGAATGTGTATTAATTCATCACACGCAAAAAACAGATTCAGTATTCATCAAAATGAATTAAAACAGTGAAACACAAACTCAGAATATGACGCAAACCTGCAATAATTAAATATGTTAAACAACACAAATATATCTAATCTCATTTTATTAACGATGTGTTTGCTGCTGACCTTTGATGATCAGTTCAATCATAATAATAAACATAAATTACTTTACATTAACATTTGTGCTTCATTGTTTTTAATTGCTGAAGAGTGTTGAACTTCTCCTGTGTTCTTCTGTACAGACGTGATTTACTCGTCCTTCAGTCTGAGGTTTATTCATCACACTTTTTGGTGTGAAAGGCTTTTATATTTGCTATAAATATAACTTCTTGTATTAAAAACAAACAATCAAGCCCTGCTCATATTTAAAAAGTAACGCGAAAGTAACGCAAAAGTAACGTAATGCATTACTTTCCATAAAAAGTAACTAAGTAACGTAATTAGTTACTTTTTTAGGGAGTAACGCAATATTGTAACGCATTACTTTCAAAAGTAACTTCCCCCAACACTGCATATAGACCTGTCTTATACATATTATATGTTCAGAAATAATATGAGGAAAATGCTTTAAGAAGTCAAGGTAATTAAATTCTAAGTGACTGAAGGTATTACACCAGTAGATTATAATTAACTATAAATGTTCTGTAAAAACAATGAACAGCAGCTTTCAGTCTGTCACCATGATGCAAACAATCAAATCAAATATCAGACATACAGTAGTAGTTACAGGTTTTTATATGACTGCGCTGTTACATTGTTTTTTCTATGTAAACATGGACGTGTTTGAGTGTTGCGCTCGCGTCTCATGCATTAAAACGCTTTCTAAAAACACTGCGCTCAAGATAAAAGAAGCTCACTCCCATCTTCTTGCATGTTTTTCTATTCCACCGCCGCGTCTTTATCAACACAAAAGCACATTCTGTGTGAACGGCGTCTCGGTCCTTCACAGAGCGGTTAATTACGTGCGGTTGGATCGTTCTTTTCTCTTTACTGTTATCACCGGCATACTGTCAAAGTGTCTAATTATAACATTTGGTAATATTTCTATTCAAAATCGTGATTCCTCGATAAAAAACAAATTGTGGAAAAACATCAAATTCACTGTAAATACGGTAAGGCAAGTTTATTTATACAGCACATTTCATACACAATGGTAATTTAATGTGCTTTACGTAAACGGAAGTAAAATAATAATTTAAAAACGTATAAAAAAAAACTGATTTAGCAATTGATTTAAAATGAATAATTTTTTTTGCTTTTTTTTTTACATTTTTACTGTAAAACGGTTTTATGGTTTAACTAAAATTTACAGTTAAATACCGTAATTTCATTAACTGATATAATGCTAATATACCAACCTGAAGTACTAAAGTCTGTTTTGACATCCGCCAAAAGCAGGTGATGATGAGAAAGTCACACGATGAACCAAAGTCCATCACAAGCAGCTTTTAAACACTAACATATATAGAAAGTGCACTCATTCAAACAAACACTAAACACCATCATGATAACACACTTAAATATGCAATAAACATTTATTTAACAACATTAGGTGTAACATACAGCCCTAAAGTACAAAACTGATACGAAGAAACATAGTTATTTCAACTAAAAACATCAAATTTAAAATATAAAGCAGGGAATTCTGGGAATGTCAGTTTACGGTTATTTACTGTAAATTATACATTCTTTTTTACTTCCAAAAACTACTGTAAAATTACATGTAATGTCCAATACAGTATAGTAGGGTAATTTACCGTTAACCATTTAACAGGTTTTTACTGTAGCATTTATACAGTGTTTTACCGTTAAATTAACGGTAATTTTTTACAGTGTTTGAATTAATCGTAAAACTCGCCCAGCACTACTTTCTAGAGTCAATATGTGTGTTTTAATGTGTCCTTCATATCACAACGAGACACTGATGTTAAATCTGGCACCTGAACGGTGTTTCTCTCTCTCTCTGCTTCGAGTGAAGCGTGGGAGAATCTCTGCATTTTAATTGCGCTGCGTGTTTTTGATCTGCGTGATCCGGGCCGATCATCCGGGATCAGAATAACGCTTTGAACATTGAGCTAATTCGGCAATTACTGGAGATGTTGAGGACGTGAGCAGAATGAGAGAGAAGCGAGGAGTCGCTCTGTTCACACACTTAGTGAGCTGACTCATCTTAAGGCCTGCTTTTGACTAAATCAAAGGCAGCATTGCATGTGTTTCTTGTGGAGGATGATATTCAGTGTGAGAACAGATCGTGAGCAATCCTGCTCTTATTACACAAACAAGAGCTGCTCAAAACCAACACGATCGTGTTCAAGAAAAGGCTTCATAAATCTGCTCTGTGTGAAGAATATCAATCAAATTAAATAGTTTCTGAGCTAGTAAAGAGCTGAAGTTAGTCATTGCTCAGTGAGGGATTGACAGTCAGCATTAAAATAATTTTTCATATCTTTATTTTTTATCATTTTATATTAATTGTGTCTTTTGATCAAATCTGTTAATGGTACTTACAGATGTTGATTATTATTATTATTAGTATTATTATGTCATCATCATGTAGTTCTGTCTCTGTTTGATTTTCTATCTTGCTTTTTTTATGAAACATAAAATGAGAATATCCAAGCTTCGGTTTCTCAAATGCTGCAAGTGTAGTGATTTATAATATCAAGTATTTTATTTTATTTTATATTTTATTTTATTTTATTTTATTTTATTTTATTTTATTTTATTTATTTTATTTATTTTATTTATTTTATTTTATTTTATTTATTTATTTTATTTATTTTATTTATTTTATTTATTTTATTTTATTGTTGTATTTTAATTAATACATACAAATTAACATACATTTTATATAAATATAAATATTTAATTTAATTTAATATTCTTGTTTTAATATTTTTTTCCATAACACGATTAAATAAATAAGAATTAGTCAATAAAAACAATCAACAATTAAATTATTAATAAATACAAATATAAAACAAAATTATTTAACTTAATATTTATTGTGTTTTATTTTACTTTAGTTTATTGTACATTTTTGAACAATTACTTTTTATTTTACTTGCATTTTCTTATGTATTATTATTATTATTTATTATGCTATTTTATTATTGTTTATAATTATAATAATAATTCTAAAAATAATAATATTATTATTTAAAAAAAAATTTGGTCAGTGCACAGCTGATGTAATCCATGATACCGATTCTTACATATATATAGGTGTTGCTGATTTCCCACTAAAACGATGTCACTTCCTGTAGGATGATGCCATTCAGGAACTGGCTTTTGTGAGTTAAAGTGATTTCTAATGACTAACAGGATAGTGTAAAATGATTCATTTAAATGTAGTTTGTTATTTATACAGTATTTTCACATATGACTCACGTAATCCAGATTTCCCTTGTTTTGCTCAATATGTATACACACACACACACACACACACACTCACACACACACTCACTCACTCACTCAGAGAAACAAACACACACACTCACTCAGATAAACACACACACACACACACACACACACACACACACACACACACACACACTCAGATAAACACACACACACACTCACTCACTCAGAGAAACACACACTCACTCACTCACTCACTCACACACACACACACACACACACACACACACACACACACACACACACACACACACACACACACACACACACACTCACTCACTCAGAGAAACACACACTCACTCACTCACTCACTCACACACACACACACACACACACACACACACACACACACACACACACACACACACACACACACACACACACACACACACACACTCACTCAGAGAAACACACACTCACTCAGAGAAACACACACTCACTCACACACACACACACACACACACACACACACACACACACACACACACACACACACTCACTCACTCACTCACACACACACACACACACACACACACACACACACACACACACACACACACACACACACACACACACACACACACACACACACTCACTCACTCACTCACTCACTCACTCACTCACTCACTCACTCACTCACTCACTCACTCACTCACTCACTCACTCACTCACTCACACACACACACACACACACACACACACACACACACACACACACACACACACACACACACACACTCACTCACTCACTCACTCACTCACTCACTCACTCACTCACTCACTCACTCACTCACTCACTCACTCACTCACTCACTCACTCACTCACTCACTCACTCACTCACTCACTCACTCACTCACACACACACACACACACACACACACACACAAATTTATGAGCTTTTGTTTTGCCCTTGAAGAATGAATCTACTTTTGCACAGATGCAAATCAGTTTGCTGTTCGTCATCAGACACACTTGAAGTGTTTCGCTCCGTCTTTGTAGTAAATGAACACGATTTCTGTGTTCGGCAGCCATTGCATTTGTAGCGTGAATAAAAACACGTCCGATCTGAGAAATATGCCAAACACACTCATTAAACATCAATGCAAACGAAGGCTTTAGTGCAGGCTGCTGAGGATCGATGCTTAGCTTTAATTGCAGTGTTCTTGTGCAAGTCGTTAGCTGGAATAAACCTTTGAAGATTCACTCTTAAAAGCTATTTGTTTTTTTATTTATGGCTTTTTTATTTGAAGCTTGACACTTTATATATTTTGTGTTTTGAGACTTTAAGGTGCTTGACATCCACGGTTTCTGTTTCTCTTCCTTCTGTGGAAAATACTAATATACTATTTAATATACTATAAAGCACTTTGGATAATACAAAATTTGAGTATTATGCAATAATTATTATTATAATTTCTATCTTGCTTTCTTCTGAAACATAAAAGGAGAATGTCCAAGCTTAACGAAGAGTGTGTAGGTTATTTGTATATATAATGTGTTGTGGCAATTTTCTAACAAACATCATCACTGAGTAAGAGACAACTCTGAGTCCAAATTATAATAATAAAGTGTTTATTCTCTTGCAAGAGAAGATCCCTCAGTTCTAACATACATGGCTGTGAGTCAGTCAGGAGCGAGAGAGAGAGATAGAGAGAGAGAGAGATAAGAAGAGAGCCAGAGAGACAGAGAGCCAGAGAGCCAGAGATAAGAAGTAGCAAGAGAGCAAGAGAGCTAAGGGAAAGCAGTTTTGGTCTGTTTTATAGTCCTTTCCTTCCAAGGCCTCCTCCTTCCCTCCTCTAGAGGGAAAGATACCAGTTTGTTTACCGATTGATGGTTATACAGAAAAGGCAGGCAAATGCCCCCTTGACCATCTGCGTTTCCTTACCTCTATCACTTCTCAATCATAGTAAATCATCACACAAAGAATGCTTATCTAACTACGAGAAGAAAACATATAATACATACATCTGAATCTATGTCTCACTGTTTGATTACTGTCCAGAAAGGAAAATTCCTTTACAATTCCTCTCTGTTTATCATTCTCTGATAACTGATTAATCAAACATTGTAATAATAATAGTACAAATAATAATAAATACAAGTTCAAGCCATTACATCACACTTATACTCTTCATCTCTGATTTTCACATAAATGATCACTCTTCTTGAACCTGTGAAGTAAGTTTTTTTGAATATTTGAAAAATGCTTAGGCTGTAAATGTTTAGCAAGCATAGTAAAGATTTCATTCTATCGCCGGGCTAAATGGACAGGCATTGCTGTCGCACTCTCGGTTAAACCGAACCCTCAGTCACAATAGTATAAATAAGGAAAAGTATAGTTCAAAGTAGGAAATAAACATATCAATTTATCACTACTGAGTTACTTCTGTAATATAAAATGTAAATATTAAAAGTATGTAAAAAATCCCTCAGTTTCAACCCCTCTCCTTGTACGTCCTATCGTACACGGATAACTGCTGCTTTTAACCTTCTTTACATACCAATCATTCTTAAGAAAAAAAAATAGACACATCATAACTCAATTACCCCTTTCACTGTAACTTCCGCTACTTGTGTCATCATATTGTTGGTCTGATCTCCTGTTGGTAACACCTTCAGACCTGTTGTGAAGTGTAGTATTACCAAGCAAATTGTCACTGACAACAAAGTCATTATACATGTGGTTTTATACAGGCCACACATTCCTGTTACTCTGAATGGGTGCCACGGTCTTGGACGCTCCGTTCTCTCAGTTACTCTTTATCAAAAGATGCTGTTATGACCAAAGAATGTGAGAAAGTACTGTTTTTTGAAACACTAAGAGTCTTATCTGTTCTGTTGATTACAGTGTTCACCCAGATGCCGGTTGCGCAATCAAAGTTGTCTCCTCCTTGCTGCTGATATCTGGTTCCGCCTAAACACACAGCTGCAATGCAAGGGTTTTTCAAACTGGATCTTAGCATTTATTGACATTCGCGTTGAACCTCCTCCAGCAATTGCTCCGCCTCCGCAATGGGCGGCACCCTCCTTCATGGTTAACGTGAACCCACGTAGCCCTCTCTGCGACCTTCACTGCCGTGTGCGTCACCAGAAGCACCTGGAAAGGCTCTAGCCACCTTTTCGATTTCCAGCTCTTTCTCCTGTGATCACGAATCACCACGAAATCACCAGGTCTGACCTCGTGCAGGAATCTCTCAGCAACCTTCCCCTGGGCAGCTTTTACCTGCACAGAAATATTTGACAACAGACAAGACACCTCCCTGCAGTAATTCAACATGTCATTCTCACACACATCCTTTGATGGCAGCCTTTGTTTACCCCCTTCTATGCCCATGAATGGTGGCCTGCCGGTGCTGGTTGAGATGCCAAGGGTGTTTTTATTCCCCTAGCCTCATTGTGTGTGTTTACAAGTGACACATCTTTTGCAAAAATTTTCAGCAACCACTGTAAACCCCTTTGTAAACCATAATTCCTTCATCTGCATTATCATACCCGCTTTTGACACATGATCCAACCCATGTGTCAACTTAGCATAATGCTGAAAGAAGTGTTTGGGCAAACAAGGAATGTCATCAACACTCATCCATACACCCCCCTGGAGACTGCAGCCAGACGACCTCCATTGTTGTTTTTCTGCTCCTGTGGAAAAAAGTCAGCATACTCTGTAAACAAGGGGAAATATCAGGGTTAGTCACAGATACTAAAGCACAAGTCGTTTCTTTTGTCTCCTGTGCTGCCGCGGCCTTCGCTGCCGCGTCTGCTCTCACGTTTCCTGTGGAGATAAAACTTTTATCGTTAGTGTGCGCTGCGCATTTACAGATCGCGACCTTGTCTGGTAAAAGAATGGCCTCCAAAAGCTTAGCCACAAGAGCTGCGTTTAATATCGGATGTCCATCCGACTTCAAAAAAAATTTCTGTGCTTCCAAAGCGCGCCAAAGTCTATGTGTGACCCCAAAAGCATAACGCGAGTCTGTGTAAATTGTCACACACTTGTCTGCCATAAGATTACACGCTTCTGTCAGAGCAACCAATTCAGCTGCCTGAGCCGAATAATTTGATGGCAATTTGCCAGACTTTACGACTTCAAATTCAGTGGTCAACGCGAAACCAACCTTATTCAAGCCTGTTTGTGGATCTTTGGACGCCGATCCATCCACAAAGAGGACATTGTCACAGTTTTCTAAAGGTGTGTCCAACACTGATAGACAACAGTGGTGTATCTTTTCACCGTTACATTTGGCATGTCAAGCAAAATCGTGTGATACCTCAGCCATCGGGCTGTTGATAAATGTGACGTTCTCTGTTCGTGCAAAATCATGGAGACTGCGTCTACCATCTGTGTAAAAAAAAGGCCTTTCAATCTTGTCACATGACCTCAGCCCTTTCCCTGTTGTCAGGGCTCTCAAGGGCTTTTCAAGAAATGCATAATTTGGAATAAACGTTCGACAATATGCACACATTCCCAAGAATGATAACAATTGTCTTTGTTAAAGGTCTTGGTACATCTTTGATAGCTTTTATCCGTTTCTCAGAGATAGCTCTACTGTTTGGTGTTAGTGTGACCCAAAAATGCTATCTCCTGTCTCACGAACTGAAGCTTTGTCAGGCTGACCTTGTGACCCTCCCGCGCCAGGTGGTGCAGGAGAGTTACAGTGTCAGCCACGCACGTAACCTTATCTCGTGCACAAATCAATAAATCATCAACATACTGCAATAGCGCCGTTCCGCTCGATAGAGTTAATGGTTCAAGGCTCCGTCTGAGCGCTTCATTGTAAATCGTCGGAGACTCACAATAGCCCTGACACAACCTGGTAAACGTGTACCCTTTGTTGTCAAAATCAAACGCGAACCAAAACTGACTTTTTTCTTCCACTGGGACGCTAAAGAAAGCGTTGGCCAAATCAACCACAGTGAAATACATTGCATTTTGCGGAATTTGTGACAAAATTGTGTATGGATTAGGTACGCGGGCAGCTCTTGCAATAACGGCTGAGTTTACAGCCTGCAGATCCTGCACAAATCGCCACGTGACTGGTTCACTTGTGTTAGATGTTATTTTCTTTACGGGGAAAATAGGAGTTCGCACTGGAGAATCATGACAGGGAATTATTACTCTCTCCTTCAGGAGAGACTCAAAAACCGGCTGTATCCCTCTCAATGCCTCCTTCTTCAGGGGATATTGCGATTGACATGGCCTGTAATCAGACTTTGGAGTGATTACAACTGGTTCACAACCTTTAATCAACCCAACATCATATTTGTGTTTTGCCCACAATTTTGGAGGTATTTCTGCCAGGACAGGATGAATGTCTGTGGCAGAAATAGATCCGTGCTCATGTTTCTCCATTGCATTCCTGACAATAGCAGTCACAGTTCTCTGTACGGCAACATCAAACTCACATTCCTCCATAAAAACACCTGCATTTCCACTGTGTTTCTGCCCGTTTGGCTTTTCAATCCAATCTGTGGCAGAAAGACATTTTCTCACAAACAGGCTTATTTCTTCCCATTTCTGCTCGGTGGCCTTGATTACTGATAAGTGAGGCGCAGACTGGCCTGTTATCAAATACAGCCTCATTTGTTTTTCTGACAGGCATGCCGAAAGCGCACACACATTTTCACTCCAGAAAATCTTATTAAACCTTGTCAAAAACATTTTCTGCCCCGCTAAACCACTCTTCCTCATATTGAGGTTCACGCTCAATTTCAAAATCATTTGTGCCCAATCAGAATCTTTTATCTGCCACTCTAAGCCCACTGTGGCTAAAATTTTGCACAACTAATCTGCTGTTACTCTTCAATAACTCCCAAACCAGCAGTGAGTTTCAGATTTTAATTTACAGATCCCTGGCCATTAACGGAACCGGACAGGTTTCAGAGCACAAAAATGCATGTTTCAATGCCCTGCCCCCCCTCCGTCTCACATTTCAACAGCACAGTATAGTTTTCTGAAATTAATGCCCTGACTTCAAGTGCTTTCAACCATTAAATCCGTCATTCTTGGTTCACAATCAACCATAAAGTCTATCATTGTCCCGTCAACTAACATGGGATATCTCTGTAGCCTTAAAACCCTAAACTTTTGTACATTCTCAGACATTCATCAGTCAACTAACATTATTCAAAACTTCAACAGTCACACATTTAACGGTTTGCAAGCATGTCTTCATTGCAGATAGCCTTATTCAAATCTTCCACACACTCACACATAAAGGTTTGCAAGCATGTCTTCATTGCACAGAGCGTTATTTGAATCAGTGTATGTGAGCGTGTTGTGTGTGTGTCAATAAATTTTTACTTCCCTTTTTCGTAGCTGGCTGAATGCCTGTCACCCGCCCTCTCCTCTCCTGTTCTCCGTTCCTCTCGTTTCAATCCGCCTTACGCGCCTCTGGACAATCCTGTGCCCAGTGTCCATGGTTCTTGGACAACCTGCACTCCGTGCAGCCAGAAAAGTCATGTTCACCCCTCGCACACAGTCCACATTTGTGCGCTGCTCGTGCTGCCCCACAACAGCCAGCTGCGTCTCTCTCTCCCCCTCTGTCACTCGCGCTTGCTCGTGCTTGTTCATTCAGCGTCTCGCGCTGCGGTTGTCTTGGACGGAGAAACAGTCGAGGTCGGGGCGAATTTCAATGCATCCAGCTGGGCTATTGGGTAGATGGGTGTTTTGGCGGTGCCGGCCTCACCGTATTTTCATGTGGGAAACACAAACATACTGTGGGTCATTCGGTTCTGGTCGTGCAGACACATACAAATAGACTTTCACACTTTTCATTTTTCCTTCCTGCTAACTTTCTGCACTTGCTTTTTTTCCTTCCTTTGTCTACTTCCTTGAGCCAACCATCTACTTCCTTGAGCCAACAATCTACTGTTTGTTCACATTTTTAACATACATGTTTAACACATTTGCAACAACAACCTGGTTGTTGAAACCACTTTCAGTTTTGTGAGACTCAATGTTCCCTCTTCGGGAAAATCATGATGCTTGATTAATTTTTCAATATCTTGCATACATTTCTGACCATAATACATTTTTTTTAATTTGGTAGTACACCGGTGTATCATATTTCACAAACTTGCTCTGAGATATCCCCATACTGGCTGTCTTCTGCTTTCCCGTGGATTTGCTCGCGCACGCTTATTTAATCTGCTAGACGTCTCCAGCAGATCCGATTTTCTCTTATCCCGCAATCGGGTCGGGTTGCACTATTAGTGCCCTCTTAATTGTGATTTATCAAAATCTTTCGATTTTTTTCTAACCCCAATTAACCTCGGTACCTGTTTGAAACCCTCTTGATCCGTACAGATCTCAAATTAATCTCAGGTTACCTAATCTGAATGTTGCTCAGATTACTCTACCACAGAAACAAATCTCAGCCAATATGGTTCAATTTCACTCTTTAAACTGAATTTCACCCTAATTAAATTGAATTTAATTGTTTCTTACCAGAGATGTCGTTTTGTGCCACCTGGGTTCTTTTTGATTCCAGTGGTCGATCCCTCCGGTCCCAACAGCGGAACGGTCCCTCGTCTCTGAATCTTTTTTGCGAGGTAGGGTTGGAACTTTTCAGCTCCAAGGTGATCAGCCTCCGTCCGCTGTCAGGTCCAGAAGTCACGTCCAAGGAATCCCACTATCTGACACCAAACTGTTGTGGCAATTTTCTAACAAACATCATCACTGAGTAAGAGACAACTCTGAGTCCAAATTATAATAATAAAGTGTTTATTCTCTTGCAAGAGAAGATCCCTCAGTTCTAACATACATGGCTGTGAGTCAGTCAGGAGCGAGAGAGAGAGAGAGAGAGAGAGAGAGATAAGAAGAGAGCCAGAGAGACAGAGAGCCAGAGATAA
Organism: Schizopygopsis pylzovi; assembly: GCA_027422435.1. Classification (NCBI taxonomy): domain Eukaryota; kingdom Metazoa; phylum Chordata; class Actinopteri; order Cypriniformes; family Cyprinidae; genus Schizopygopsis; species Schizopygopsis pylzovi. Next base: position 34,705,107 of record CM049823.1, on the reverse strand, counting down.
GAAGTAGCAAGAGCCCAAGAGCGCTAAGGGAAAGCAGTTTTGGTCTGTTTTATAGTCCTTTCCTTCCAAGGCCTCCTCCTTCCCTCCTCTAGAGGGAAAGATACCAGTTTGTTTACCGATTGATGGTTATACAGAAAAGGCAGGCAAATGCCCCCTTGACCATCTGCGTTTCCTTACCTCTATCACTTCTCAATCATAGTAAATCATCACACAAAGAATGCTTATCTAACTACGAGAAGAAAACATATAATACATACATCTGAATCTATGTCTCACTGTTTGATTACTGTCCAGAAAGGAAAATTCCTTTACAAATGCAAATTAGGACGGCACAATTAATCACATTTCTAATCGCAATTACAATTACGTAATCGTTCAAAATCCACTTCTTTTGTGTAGTTCTTTTATTTCTACATGCTATCGTAAAGGTTTTTGCATTGCTTTAAATTTAAGCATTATAATAGCATGCATATTTTTAATTGTTTATTTAAAGAAACCAATCCAATGCATAATTCACATTTGAGGCTTAATACTATAGAAGTTTTCAGCTCGTTTATGTTCATCTAACAATATGGCATGCGGTTGCTTCAAACAATGGTATAAACATTATTCAATATAAATTGTGATGATCATAAATAATAATCACAATTACAGTTTCAAGGAAATAATTGACAATTATGATTTTTGTCATAATAGTGCAGCCCTAGTTATTTATACTATCCACTATTTTATTTTATTGCAATTTAGTTTGTTTTATTTTATTTTAATAATTATTTGTTTGATTAAAATATTTTATTTAACACTTTACTGCATTTAATTTCACTTTAAGTTTATAAAATGTTTGTAAAATTTTATTTTGTTCATTTATTTTTTATTTATAGTTGCTAGTTTATTTTTTAGAATGTATTTATTATAATAATTCTAACAATAAAATAATAAATAAAGATAATAAGAGCAAAAGTTCTGCTCAGGATTAGGTGCAAGTTCATGATATATATTTGAAGAGCTCTTTTCCAAAACGCTATAAATCCATTTTAATAGTTTTCATGAAAATTAAAACATTTTACCTAGACCCATACATTTTGTTAATATTCATGGTCCGTTGGCTCAGTCTGAACATGTTAAACAATGATTGTTAAATGAAACAACAATATTGTCGATTATAAATGCAAAGTTTATTTAGATTTTTTTCAAAACGCTACAAATCCATCCTTTTTTTTCTAAAATAATTTGTTTTATGTCTTAAAAAAAAGAAAAAAAAAGAGAACATGCAACATATGACATCAGGGACTCATACTATAAATGAATATAAATCAAATAAATGCAAATGCATGAAATAAATAACAGCCAAATAAAATAAATAGTAACAAACTAAATAGTAAAATAAAATAAATATTTTCAATTTCATGTTTCAATATTGTCCACCACATAAAACAAATAATTTAAAAATAACACACATACAAATACCACTAATTAAATAAAAATATAACAATGTTAACATTACATTCAAATCATTTAGTAACACATTTAGGCTAATAGTCATTCAGTGCCGAACCTGTAAATAGTAATGATAGGAATGATAACAATATTCAATAGGCAAGTTATTTAGCAAAATTTTTGTAAAGTGTCAAGCCTGTAACAAGTAGGACCAATTTGTCCACTACATATGCATTAAAAAAAACGAATTATTACAAATATTCAATAATGATAACGATATTCAATAGGCAAGTCATTCAGTAATACATTGGCATTCAGTAAATTGTCAAACCCGTAAACAGTAGGACCATTGTCCGCTATACATAAAACAAATCACATAGTGAAAAAAAAAGAAAACAAAGCCTCTTATCAGTAAAACCTTATTTAAATCCATGTCTGATTTTCATATGTCATTGATTGTCGTGCTGTGTTTGTGTTTGTGTGCAGCGTCTCTGCTGAAAGGCCTGAAGCACGCGAACATCGTGCTGCTCCACGACATCATCCACACCAAGGAGACCCTGACGCTGGTCTTCGAGTATGTGGTGAGTGTCTTTAGTGTTATTTCCAGTGTTTTCCCGTCTGTTCCTGAGCCTCTCGAGCCGTGCATCTGGTGTTTGAGATACGCTTTTATACCAGCTTTACTCAATGCAAGCTTCGGTCCTGTTTCTGTTTCCGTCCTCAGCTCTGGCCCGGGAACATCTCACTGTTTCCACACAGAGACACGAGTAATGAGACGAGTAATGAGACGAGTAATGAGCTGCTTATTAAAGCACAGGATCATTCAGAGAGCAAAACGAGCTCTGCCATCGTTCACTCGCCCTCAGGCCGTTCTGATGTTACACACGTCAAGCACATATTTTACTTTTAGGTTGATAAACTTTATTTGTCCCCGAAGAGAAATTTGTCTCGGGCAAAGTGCTACAGTGTTGCTCTAGACAAATTACATACAATAATAGACAAAACATTAAATAAAAACAATTAAGAACATACATTAAAATACAACAATGTGTAATAGGTTCTTATTTATTATTATTATTATTTAGAATTATTGTTTATCATTTATTTATTATAATTATAAATATAATAATTACGCTAATAATATAATAATAATAATAATGCAAGTGAACAGTGATTTATACTGTCCAATATTTAATTACATTTTTATTTGTATTTGAATTTAAATTTAAATTCTTATTAATAATTTGTATTTCTTATAACTGATTTATTATAATTATAAAAATAATCACACAATAAAATTGTATGTTATTTTACTTTTTGTTTTGTTTTAAATTAAAATAAAATGTATTTAATTTTTTACAAATATACATTTTTAATATAAACATATTTATTTATTTTATTTACTACTTTATTGAATTTTTATATTTGTTTTGTAGCTTGATGTACATTTTGCTTTTTTGCTTTTTGTTGGTTTCTTATTAATAATTATTTATTTTTAATAATTTATTTATTATAATTATAATAATATTTTATTTTACTTTGTTTTGTTTAAAAAAAAAATTTTTTATAAAAAAATATTCATTTTTTAAATAAAAAATATTAATTTTATTTAATAATTTATTGAATTTTTATTATACTTTAGCTTATTGTACATTTAGATTTTTTCCTGTTAGTTTCTTATATATAATTGTTTATTTATTATAACTGATTTATTATAATTATAATAATATTTTACTTTGTTTTGTTTTAAATTAAAATAAATAAAAATATTTTATTTTATAAAAAATATTAATTTTATTTAATAATTTATTGAATTTGTATTATACTTTAGCTTAGATTTTTTCACTGTTAGGTTCTTCTTTATAGTTGTTTATTTATTCTAAGTGATTTATTATAATGATAAAATGATCACACAATAACATTGTATTTTATTTGACATTATTTGTTTACAGCAGCAGTAAGTGCTTATATCTGAGCGTGATTGAGTTTAAATCCACACAGACACGTTTGAAATCATCTTTAAAACATGATTTTACTTCTTCAGTGGAAGGCATTCGCACATGAACTAGTGCTTTGGCTCATTAATACTGATCCGTGCTGTAAGAAACCCAGACGCTGAGGAGAACAAGCCCTTTATTACTAACTCAATACATTTATGTTCCCAGCACGCATGCAAATAATGGTCCACTTAAGCGATGCTTGGCTCTTAAGTGCAGTGCAGATGTAATTGGAGAGGACCGTTATTTGAGCGGCATGTCACGAGTTAATTAGATCTCAAAACCTCCTGTCAGTCTTGATGATTGATTCGATCCTTCATAGAACGAATATGATTTTTTCCTCTTTGCTTTCTCTAAACGCTGTGAGATGCGTTTGATGTTTGCTTCATAGAGAGGTCAGTTCACTGGGAACACAGATCAATGGTCTTGGGCATATTTATTTTATTATTATTTTATTTTATATTACTTTATTAATAAATAATAGTACCTATTCATATTAATAATTATTTTGTTGTGTTTTGCTGGTTTTAGGGCCTTGAGCAATTTTTATTTTATAATTTTTTATTATATTTTCTTATGAATTTATTTTCTTGTTAAGATTTTTTTATGTAAATTAATTTTATTTTATTATTTTGTTGTGGTTTGCTGGCTTTAGGGCCTTGAGCAATTTTAATTTTATTATTTTTTATTCTATTTTCTTATTAATTTTATGTCTTAAGATTCTTTTTTTTATTTTATGTAAATAAATTTGTATTTTATTATTTTGCTGTGATTTTCTGGTTTTGCAGTCTTGGGCACATTTAATTTAATTTATATAATGTTTATTTTATTACATTTATTTGATTATTAAAAAGTTGTTGTTGGTTGTGGTTTTGCAGTCTTGGGCACATTTGGTGTTTTATTTTATATATATTTATTTATTCATTATTTATTTACTTATTTATGATTTGCTGGTTTTAGGGTCCTGGGCACATTTTTTTATGTAATGTAAATTCATATTATTTATTATTTTGCTGTGATTTGCTGTTTTTACAGTCTTGGGCAAATTTGGTGTTTTATTTTTATTGATATTTTTTGCTTTTATTTGCTGGTTTTAAATTTTATATTATTTTATTTTACATTCTTTATTTTATTCTATTAATAAATAATATTACCTATTAATATTAATAATTATTTTGTTGTGGTTTGCTGGTTTTAGGGACCTGTGCAAATTTTTTAATGTAATTTCAATTAATTTACTGGTTTAAAATTTTATTTTATATTATTTTATTTTATTATTTAGCTTTTATTTGCTGGTTTTAAATTTTATTTTATATTATTTTATTTTATTATTTTGCTTTTATTTGCTGGTTTTAAATTTTATTTTATATAATTTTATTTTATTATTTTGCTTTTATTTGCTGGTTTTAAATGTTATTTTATATTATTTTATTTTATTATTTCGCTTTTATTTGCTGGTTTTAAATTTTATATAATTGTATTTTATTATTTCGCTTTTATTTGCTGGTTTTAAATTTTATTTTATATAATTTTATTTTATTATTTCGCTTTTATTTGCTGGTTTTAAATTTTATTTTATATTATTTTATTTTATTATTTCGCTTTTATTTGCTGGTTTTAAACGTTATATTATTTTATTATTTCGCTTTTATTTGCTGGTTTTAAATGTTATATTATTTTATTATTTCGCTTTTATTTGCTGGTTTTAAATGTTATATTATTTTATTATTTCGCTTTTATTTGCTGGTTTTAAATGTTATATTATTTAATTATTTTGCTTTTATTTGCTGGTTTTAAATGTTATATTATTTAATTATTTTGCTTTTATTTGCTGGTTTTAAATGTTATATTATTTTATTATTTCGCTTTTATTTGCTGGTTTTAAACGTTATATTATTTAATTATTTTGCTTTTATTTGCTGGTTCTAAATTTGATATTATTTTATTTAATTATTTTGCTTTTATTTGCTGGTTTTAAACGTTATATTATTTTATTTTATTTATTTTATTATATTGAGGTTTGCTGGTTTCCAGCACACAGTGTTTTAAGTGTATATATTATGTAAATGTTATTGATATATTGAGCTATCTGTATTGTGACGAGGTCAGTGTCACAGACTCATAGCCCTTCTCTGATTAGCCGTGTTATATTCAGATGCATTCCTCCTCTGGTACACAGTATTTCCCGTGGATCGTACGTCCTCCGGCGTGAGATTGAGTTATTCATGAGAGCTAAACGAACACGTCGGGTGTCAAAGAAAACAATCAGCAGGCCAGGATCACGGCGGCTGAGCTATTGATATCTGGCGTCCGCTGAGCTGTATATCACTCACTCGCGTTCAAACACAGGGTTTGGTGGCGAGGAAATCAATTGGTTTTGTGTTAATAATGATTGACGTGTTTGAGCGCCGCTGCATTATTCAGTGCAGAGCAGAGCATTGTGGGTAATTCTCTCTCCTGTGTTTACGTGCACCGCCACACACTCCTCCAGACACTCACTGTAGAGAGAGACACACAAACAGGAAATGACTGGCGTTTAACACAGGAAGTGATGTCACGGGTCAGACTCACTTATGACCCAGAAAGTCATAAGTGTATGACCCATACATCACAGTTATTTTATAGGTGTCCGGAGACTCACCCGTTCTTATTTTTACTTCGGGAGACAGGTAAGAACTTTGTTCCGAGAACAGGTGTAGTTAGGGGTCTGTTTTCTTAGCTTCCCTACCTGTGAGTTGATTATGTATTAGATCGTTTATAAATATTCTTTATGAATTGTTGTGCATTCCTTTCTGAGTGTTTGAGTTGAAATTACTACTTGAATTAAATAAGAGGCGTTTTGAAATTCACATCAGGTGTTGTGGTTCTTTAATATGTTCGGCCTGTGTCCTTTAATTGATTGTTTGAATTAACGAGCCTTAAAGTGGCTATGGGCCGTAAGAATCATCTTTACACTTCCTGATGAAACACGTGACCGTATCTGAATACGCCTCTATGCCGTCTTCAGACGCTGCCCGGAACATGTCCCAGTCCACGTGATCAAAACAGTCCTGTAGTATAGCGTCCGATTGGTCCGACCAGCACTGGATTGTCCTGAGGCGGGTGCTTCACGTTTCAGTTTCTGCCTATAAGCAGGCAGGAGCAGAACGGAAGAGTGATCCGATTTGCCGAAAGGTGGGCGGGGGAGGGACTTGTATGCGTCCCGGAAAGAAGTGTAACAATGGTCAAAGTATTCCCGGAGCTCGCAACACGGCGGCCATACTCGGCGCCATCTTGTTTCAGATTTTTACCTATATTCATATATATACTCTTGTGTTGTTTTACATATTTTGCACTGTCCATTGAGCGGACCTGATCTGATTTACATTTCACTACCGATTATATTCTGTATAATTGAGTATGTGACGAATAAAAGAACCTTGAGCCTTGAGTTGTATTTGAGCAATTGTTTGTGTGCAGTGTGTTTTTCAGCTTGTTAGAATACTTTGAGTCAGAACTAAACACACTGAACTTACTCAGTGTCTCACGTCCCTCTCTCTCTCTCTCTCTTCTGTCCAGCACACAGATCTGTGTCAGTACATGGACAAACATCCCGGCGGTCTTCATCCGGACAACATCAGGGTGAGTGAGACGCCGCTCTTGTGCTCTTGTGAGGGATTTCATGCTCCTGCAGAGAGTCAGAAACTCTGCTCGGAGCGTCTCATGCATACTGAGCACAGACATTTGTGATAATATAAGTGAAATTATACTAAACTAAATTGTTCACATGTGGTTTTCCTTGAATCAAGCCATATTTTGAATCGATTAGTTCCTCTGATTGAAGAACAATTCATTTCAGAGCATATATATGTGAATAGGCTGAAAAATATATATTATTTAATTGCATTTTTATTTATATATGCAATAATTTTATTTTATTTGTTTTATTTAATTTTATTTTGCACAACCTGGCAAAATATCAATGAAATTATACTAAATTTAATTATGTTCGCATGTGGTTTTCCTTGTGTTCATTTAGTGAAAATATGTACTGTACCTTATTTTGAATAGGCTAAAAAAATTTATTTATAAATGCAAGAATAATTTTATTTCATTTTATAGTTTTATTTAATTTTTTTTATTTTATTTTATAGTTTTAATTTAATTTAATTTATTGAATTGTATTTAATGTTATTTATTTATTTTATTTATTATTATTTTATTTTATAGTTTTATTTAATTTTCGAGTTTTTATTTAATTGAATTGAATTGAATTAAATTAAATTTATTTATTTATTTTTATTTTATTTTATTTTATTTTATTTTATTTTATTTTATTATTTTTTATTTTTTATTTATTTTATATTTATTTTATATTTTATTTTATATTTATTTTATTTTATTTTATTTTATTTTATTTTACACAACCTGACAAACTTTAAGGACTACTTGCTGGATTTGTGATTTTCATATGGGATATTTCAAGGTTTTGTTTCTTCCTCTGCATTATAGACTCTCCTCTAAACATCGTTGTTGGCTTCATCAGCTCGTCTTAGTGTCCATTTCTCGTCCACAATACGCTCCCGTGTGAATCAGACTATAGCAGGCATCCTCAAATCTGTCCCAGAGTTGAGCTCGAACCCTAATCAAACACACCTGAGCATGCTAATCAGAGTCTTCAAGATCATTAGACAATCACAGGGAGGCGTTTGATCAGGGTTGGAGCTGAACCTTGTAGGAAAGTGGACCTCCAGGAAAGATTTGAGGAACCCTGGACTATGGTGAGACACGTGTAGTTCATGTTTCAGATTTCACAGCAGTTTTTCAGCATGTTTTATAAGTATTTCGTCTCTTGCTTGGCCTTTGATTCCCGTCTGAAGCGTTGTGTGTTCAGAAGTAGAGCAGGCCAGACTCATCTGCGTCTCTTTGTTTATTAAAATATTTTTTTTTATATTTTAAGTCTCAGTTTTAGTTAATGAAAATAGCCTTGGTGCAGAACTTTCATTTCATATTTTGCAAATGCTTTTATCCAAAGTGAAATCTGGAAATCAGTTCATGCATTCCCTGGGACTTGAACCCGTGACTTTATGGTTGCGATCGCCATGATCTGCTGTGGTTTGTGTTTGCCATTACTACTCGATTTGGTTGTTTTCATGACAATAACGTCATGTTCTGATGCTTCAGTACTATTAGTAGCTGGAGAAGTGACAGATGCTACAGATTTTACTTGATATATTTGACAGAAATGAAACAGCACAGTTTTTACTTGGTTAAAATACTCCTTGAGATAAATTATAAAGTCGATGTCTTGGTGGAAAGCTGCAGTGATGGAGTGAATGAGGCCAGCGAGCAGAAGTTGCTTATGTAATTCATCAGCTGGATTTACATAAATAAAGTATTTATCCCGTTCGTTGAGATTCAATCCGCTGGGATGATTTTTGTCACATCACCTCACAACGCCGTGGTATTGAGTCCTCACTTTACACGGGTTACACAGACGTTAAAGCACATTTCTGACCGGTCGATTCAGGTTTATGAGGACAGAGAGCGGCAGAGAATCGTTTGTGGTCATTATAATGTCTTATTTCTCATGCATGTGGACCAGACGAGCATGAGCCAGTGTTTACTTTTAGATTAGCTCATACTGATGCTTGTGCTACTTTTGCTGAACAATAATGTTACAAAAGTAGCATTTTTCACTAGTTTTTTTCAGCATATTAATCATTAAGCAGTTTTTTTAAATGCATGGAATCTGTGTTGATTGAGATTGGACTGAAATGGTTCAACTTTTGGTGTTTAATAAACATATGGAAATATGAATGAACATATGAAATAATAATAACATGAAAACAATGAACTCATCGGATGATACCTTTTTTTTCTCTGCCTCTAAACCTTGTGCTTTTTTTTCTACAACCCTAATAATATTTGAAAATATATATTTTATAATATAAATATTATGTATAAGAAATACTATATAATAATACATATAATAAAATAATAAAAAAATAATATTACGCATAATAAAATAAATACAATAGGCCATTTGACATATTCAAAAAAAAAATTATAAAATGTATACAAATAATAAAAATACAACAATAATAGTTTGAATAACATATAATAACCGTAATATTGTACAGTGTGTATTTATTTATATATATATATATATATATGTGTGTGTATGCATAGTTATTATTATATACACATATTATTCATTTTATAGTGCTATTTTTATATTTATATTTCTGCTAAATGCAGACTGGATTTCTTTGGTTCTCTGCTAAATGACAGTGAAGATAAATCTAATCTAAATCATCGTTAAATCCTTGAAAACGTTCCCTTGAGAAGCATCACTGCGTGAGACGTTAGCACATGTTTTGATGCTGTGTGTCTTTAATATATGTGTATTTTGTGTATCGTGTTTTTTTTAGCTTGCAGTAAGACAAAATACCACACATAAAAAAGACTCTTAGTATCTAATGCAAAGTGAATTCATCTTGTTTTGAGGATTTTTTGGACAAAAATATGAATGCAAATATGATTTAGTAGCAGGATATGCATCTTTAATGTATTAAGTAAATTATGAGTTGAGCAGTATTTAATGCATCTTAATAATGCATCTTCTGTTCTCTTCATCAGTCTGTTATTAACACAAGAGCGTGGTCTTAGTGTCTTAATGATTTCAGACTCGCCGCCTCCTCAAGCATCTCATCAGAGCCAAAATATCCGCTCAGTGGAGATTAGCTGCCGCAGTCACGAACAATCACGCCACACAAGGGCTGGCGTTTTCATTCCGCCCATTAGCTGGAGCTGATTCATTCGCTCAGATCCGCGCTAATAACAGCCATTAGACTCCGGGCCGCAGGTTGGGTGGTGATTAGCACGTGAAAGGCAGCGTTCAGGGCGCTAGCGGCTAATGTAATTACTGGTCAAGCAGCAGAGAGACTGGACACCGTCCAAACCAGACCTTCTGCTCATATGCTCCAGAAATAACACGAGATCTTCACAGGCCTCGTTATGCTGAGACTTGGCTCGAATTGGAAAGACGTTCTTAATTCAAGGTCAAGGTCAAGGTTATTTTATTCGTCACATACTCAATTATACAGAATATAATCAGTAGTGAAATGTAAATCAGGTCCGCTCAATGGACAGTGCGAAATACGTAACACAACACAAGAGAATATATATAAATATAGGAAAAAAATAAATAAAGAGTAAAATGTGCAATAATGTAATAATATAAACAGGGATGTGCAAGAGGATGTGCAAACAGGTTGTACCGGGTATGTACACATAGCAGCAATACGGATGATGGAGAATAGTGAATGTTTTACAGTGTATTAAATTGAGTCGTGTAAATGTTATGAGACTGAGTTTGAGTTTAGGAGCATGAGGGAAGAAGCTCCTCAGTCTCTCAGTTTCAGTTTTAGTTTTACACAGCGCTGTAGCGTCTTTTCTAGACGGTTTCAAGTTTAATGCTACCGTCACAGTTGTTGAGATGATCAACCCTTAAACCATCTGAAGAAACAGACAAAGGAGACACAATCGGGGACATAAACTGTTGTGCAGTTGCACTAATGGTCCATCAGTCTGAGCAATTACAAATAATGGCGTATTCTTCAAACGTTCTGCTGTCAGGAAGACGGGACTCATGTTTCGATGCATCAGAAGTCATTTGATCTAAGTGAGGGTTTTTCTGTCAGCGACTCGCTAACCTGCTGTTGTTGTGTTTCAGACGCTGCTGTCCGTTTCTATAGCCCTCGTAATGCATTCACAATCTGATAGTATCTTTGCATTCGGTGTTTGTTTGGTCCCGAATAATCCTTATTAAATAAAACAGTCATAACTTAATATTGTTCTACTAAAACCATATTGTACTTTATCAGCAACTTCTCATTGATGACTGAAAAATTCAAAGATTGTGTTCAATGTTATTACTGCATTTACCCCTTTTGTATTAATTAAAATAAATATATATTAGTGATGTCAAACGATTAATCGCGATTAATCACATCCAAAATAAACTTTTTTTGTTTACATAATATATGTGTGTGTGTACTGTGCATATTTATTATGTATATATAAATACACACTCATACAGTATATTTAGAAAATATTTAAATTGATATATTTATGAAATGTATATTATATATAAATCCATTTAATATACAAATATTATATATTTTTCTGAACTGTATACATGCATGTGTATTTATATATACATAATAAATATACACAGTACACATACATATATTATCTAAACAAAAACTTTAGTTTTCGATGCGATTAATCGTTTGAGTGTGTGTGTGTTTGAGTGTGTGTGCGTGTGCGTGTGAGTGTGTGTGTTTGAGTGTGTGTGCGTGTGCGTGTGTGTGTGCGTGTGTGTGTGTGTGTGTGCGTGCGTGCGTGTGTGAAATTTCTATGAATATATAATCTGATAATTTTCAGTATTAATCCCTTCGGAGTTTGAAACTCATGATTGCTCAGAAACAGTCCAAATTTATGAAACCTACATAATTATTTCTAACAAAACATGAAAATAACATACATATTACTCTGAAACGTTTTCAGAAAAAAAGACATTTCATTGTACTTTTTCATAAACTTGGATCACTGATCATTGTTTTATGCTGCAATGGTTTGTCAACATGTTTATAAAACAATCACTCCAGAAGTGTGTGAGAAATGAGGAAAATGCTAATTATATTTTACAAGTGTTTTGACACTAATATAACTTAAATACTTTTGTAAAATGATTTTGACACTTAATGATGCTTCATACATACCCGGGTCAAAATGACCCGAACATGAAACGTGTCACTGTTTTTATGGTTTATTTATTTTTTCGTCAAAAAAGGTTATATCTCTTGAAAAATAATTATAAAAAATCTGAAAAAAATAAATGATGCATATTTTGAGGGTCTTAAAGCATTTGCAAGCGTTCGGTTACGACTGTACCCTCGGATCCTTGAAGAGGGAACGAACGTTGCGTCGATATTTTGACGCTTTGGGGAACGCTTTGCGTGATAATGCTGGAAGCACATGTGAAATCAATCCAGATGTAATGGGACATCAGAGCGGGTGACGTCACGAACCAGGAGGCTATAAATCCTGCCCAAACGAAGCTGTCACTAGCTTAAAGTCTGAGCAAGTCACCTACAGGCACGAAGAAGATATGGCCGGGGACGCAACGTTCATTCCCTCTTCAAGGGAACTCCGTTGCGTTGATATTTTGGCGCTTTTGGGAACGTTAATATAACACCACCATAGCGACTAGTGCCTGTACTGTGTGAAATCTAACATGAAACGAGAGCACTTGGGAACCTGGGGTAGAGTCCAGGTCCAAAGAATAAAATCTGATGAAAGTGTGCGGTGAGGACCAGTCTGCCGCATCACAAACCTCTTGGAGAGTAACTCCTGATATCAGGGGCTCGGAGGCCGCCATACTCCTGGTCGAGTGGGACCGGACAGCCATAGGAGGAGGTTGACCGGCCGACTCATAAGCGAGTGAGATGGCCTCGACCACGCACTTGCTCATTCCTTTGCTTAGATGCAGGGGTCCCCTTAATAGGAGGTCAAGACATACGAACAACTGTTCATTTTTACGCCACAGGGCAGCTCTGTGGACATAAGCATCTAATGCCCGCACTGGGCAAAGCAAATTGTGCCTTTCCTGGTCTGCATTCTGAAAAGGAGGAGACTTGCAGCACCTCAGCCTCAAAGTACCACGGAGGAAACGAGATACCAGGGGGTCTTCCCCAATGACATTCCACCCCAAAGGAATGTGTTAAGCACTTATGGCCACCACATAAACCTTTAAAGTGGACGGGGCTAGCCCTGCAGTGAACCGATCTTGCAGGAACTCCAGCACTACACCGACTGGGCAGTTAACTGGGTCCAGCTGATGGTCAAGAGCTGAAAACTCTTCACTTCAAGGCATAAAGCTCTGGAGTGGAGAATGGTCTCAAAAACCTCGGTTGAGAGACCTGAGTCTATGAGCTGGGCCCCCTCAGAGGTCAAGCCCACAGTTCCACAGTTCTGGATGGGGTGAAATATCAAACCCCCTGCTTGGGACAGAAGGTCCCTCCTGACGGGGAGATCCAGAGGAGGCCCGTCGAGAAGGGATATAAATCTGGGAACTATACTCTGCCCGGCCACCGCGGGGCAATGAGAAGTAGTAGAACCCGGTCCTGCCAAACTCTCTCCAGTACTCCTGGAAGCAGAGCGATCGGGGGAAAAGCATAAAGGTGAAGGCTCGGCCGAGAAGAGCTGGATGCGTGAGGGAGAACCAGAGTGGACAGTGAGACGTCTGAAACATCTATCTATCCCCAATCTCATACTCATCGTGATCTCCTAACGATTCAGCCCGGTAGGCTTGCAGCAGATACGCTGTGTGTAAACACGCTGCTGCCTGACCAGCCGCTGAGTAAACCTTTCCCTCCAGTGCTGATATTGTTCTCACTGGCTTAATGGGTAATACCGGGAATTTTATTTATTTATTTATTATAGAGGAATAGTGAGATGTGTGATGTAAACTCCTCATAAGCACGAGAATGAGGTGGCGAATCCTAAGTATCTCTTGCATTGACACTAACAACATCCTCAGGATCAGATAGTTGATGTGTCTGTGCCTCAATCGGGGCGGAAGATACCGCAGCGCGTGCTTCCCAACCCTGATAACGAGGCACTGGACCTGTCAGGTGAAGGTAGAGATAAGGCTGTGCTCGTCTCTAACCCCGCTGACAGATCCATTTGCGAACCCCAGGACTGTGCCTCGGCAGCAGCGGGACCAGAGCCCCGGGGAACGTGAGCCTGAGCGTCCTCTTTCGGAGCGTCCGCAGGGGAAGCACCTCGCAGTGCTCTCGAGGGCGCTGACTGTTGCATGCTCCTCTCCCAAACAGGCAACACAAATAATGTGTGTATCCCACCCGTTAGATAACGCAGACAGAGACGAACGCACATCCTAAAAGCTTGTCGTTGCTTGCTCGCCATATCTGTTCTCTTTGTATTTAAAGTAAGAACAGACAACACCAAATAGGATGGACAGTTTCACACAGAGCGCTTGTGAAGACACTAGTGACAGCTTCGTTTGGGCAGGCTTTATAGCCTCCTGGTCCGTGACGTCACCAGCTCTGACGTCCCATTACACCTGGATTGATTTCACATGTGCTTCCAGACATATCACTCAAAGCGTCAAAATATCGACACAACGGAGTTCCCTTGAAAGGGAAGTTTCGTTTCCTTACTTAAAACTATTCATGTATTAGAAATGTTTGTATCTGTTCCAGACCTGAATGCATTATGAGAGATCATGTGTTTCATGTTTGTGACGGACTGCAGTCTGACAGCATACAGCAGGTGAAAGTCTTACTGTAGTAATCTCAGAGATGGAGGTGTGGAGTGAACAGGGCTTTCGATGCAGAGTTGAACGGATGAGAATCACTGGTTCTTTAGCTTCGTGTCCCATCGCTGTGAGAAAGAGCTGTATGTCAGGAGAGCAGGTGTGGAGCTGATGGTCCATTGATACGCACATTAAAAACCCACAGCGCTCCTCTAAACCAGGAGTCGCTCTGACTCTCCAGCAGATGTGAGAGACTCTCGGCTCATTTAGCATCAACACAAACTGAGAAATCAAACACTCAACTTCTCTGTGATGCTGGATTTAATCCACCGTAGGGCTATAAAGTGAGAGATAATCGCTGTTATTGCAAGATAAGTGTAGAATACAGGTCACCCAGTCAGCAGAATTGATTCACTTGGTCTTTGTTTCGTATCAGACGGACGGTTTGTGTTATGTCCAGCCGTTTAATGAAGGAGAAAGCGTGCTGTCAGGAGTTTCTGAGCTTTGGGCGGTTGCTGAAGTGCACAAAACACGTCTAAATAATGTCTGAAAACAAAGAAGAAATTAAGACTTACGTGACTATTGTCATTTTGCTATTGTTCTGTAAAATAATAATAATAATAATTATTATTATTAAACACTTTTTATTCAAAGAATAGTATTTTTATTTGTTACATTTGTATAATTTAATAAAATGAAAACATTTTAACATAAAAAATAATAATAATAATAAAAATATTAGACTTATTTTACTTATAGTAATTTGTTTATTTTTATAATGTAATAAAAATATGTTAACAGCAGCAGCATCAATAACAACAACTGATGGAGTTTTTTTTATTTTATTTTACGATAGTAATAGTAATTTGATGAATTTTTATGATTTAATAAAATAAAAATATGTTTTTATTACAATAATAATATCAATAATAAAATCATTATTTT
>CM049823.1:34619408-34681908 GCA_027422435.1 Schizopygopsis pylzovi | reverse complement strand
ATACACACTCTCACACACACACGCACACACACACACACACACACACACAGAGTCTCTGCGCTGTCAGGTCGGTGTATTTTGGGTGTCTCTGTGGTCTCTAACAGCTGCTGAAGGGTCGTTTTGGCTCGGCGGGCCGCAGCATATGGTGTCTTTCTCTGGCCGGGCCCCGTGGCTCTCAGCGGCTCTCAGTGGGGTCATTAAGAGCCAGTCTGTCAGCGGCGGCTCCTGCCCTCCTCAAGTGTGCAGCAGCATGAATGCAGCGCTCCTCATCTTCATCCGAGGGAATCGCTATAAAACTGACCGAATTTGAAAGCTGAGACTTTGTAATTTCTCCCGGTGCTCCTAATCCGGAACATTTGCATGCGCAATATACTCTCAAAATATTATTACTTTAAGTGCTACGATTTAACTCTCAGAAATTTGACTTTGTTCTCAAAATATATCAAAATAAAGTCTAAATATTTAGACTTAATTCTTATAATTTTAACTTTATTCTTGAAATATTTCGGCTTTATTCTCGAAATATTTAAACTTTATTCTTAAAATATTTCAATTTTATTCTCGTAATTTTAACTTTATTCTCAAAATATTTCAAATGTATTCTTAAAATATTTCAATTTTATTCTCGTAATTTTAACTTTATTATAAAAAATATATCAACTATAATCAAATCAAATCAAATCACTTTTATTGTCACATCACCACAGCACAAGTGCCTTGGTGAGTGAAATTCTTATGAGCGTGCTCCAGACAGTGCAGAAAAACAAAACACAAAAAACAACAATTTACATATAGACAGTACATATTTACAGACTGTACAGAAGACAATGTGCAAAATACACATACATATACTCAGTACACACAGTGTACTATAAAGACATACTTAATTATCAACTACACATTATACACCATAATTTCACCGTAATTCTCGTAATTTCGACTTTATTCTCAAAATATATCAACTTTATTCTCATAATTTTAGCTTTGTTCTCAAAATATTGTATCTCTATTCTCAAATTATTTCAACTTTATTTTTGTAATTTTGCAATTTTAACTTCATTCTCAAATTATTTCTACTTTATTCTCCTAATTTCGTCTTTATTCTCGACTATGCTCTCAAAATGTAATAACTTTAATCTCATAATTGTTACTAATTAATTTTTGTAATTTTGACCTCATAATATTAGTTTTTTCGTTATTTTTAATGCCGTAGTAACATATATATAATTTTTATCAATTAGTTTCAATTATATATCTCTAATATTTTTATGTAACATAATATTTTTTTATTGGATATTTTGCTAAACAGTATGTTTTATTAATTGTAAAACAATAATTTTGGGAAACATTTAAAATTTAAAATTGTGGGTGTACATATTTTTAATAACACATATTCATAATTTATGTATACCAATATTTATGCATCAAAAAAACGTTATTTTGAAGGATGTATTGATTCTGTTGAGTTGAAGGCATATCATCAGTGTATTTTCTGAGTGGATTAAACAGTTATATGAGGTGAAGGGTCAGATAAATGTGTTGTGTTTACACTAAAACAGAATCACAATCAGTTACTTTAATAAAGCAGGTATTGACGAGAATCCGTTCTGACGGCTCATTAACATCTTGATAAGGGACTTAATCAGTTCTGCGTACGAAAAGGCGGCTCTAATAGGCAGCGTCTGGATTCATCACACCCAGCATAAATTACCTGCCAAACAGTCTGTAATTAAAGCCCAAAAATGAGCCGCTCTGTAATGAAACTCCTCCCGATCGCTGCAGACGCTGGAGATATTAAATATACAATTTTTCATATGTTGATCATAGTCTGCACTGATGAATGAGCAGATGAGACGGGCGTTTAATCAAGCGCCGTGACCCGGTTTAGTGTGTGTGTGCGTGTGTGCGTGTGTGCGTGTGTGTGTGTGTCTGTGTGTGTGCGTCTGTGTCTGTGTCTGTGTCTGTGTGTGTGTGTGTGTGTGTGTGCGTGCGTGCGTGTGTCTGCGTGCGTGTGTGTCTGTGCGTGTGTGTGTGTGTGTGTGTGTGTGTGTCTGTCTGTGTGTGTGCGTGCGTGCGTGTGTGTGTGTTTGTGTGTCTGTGTGTGTGTGTGTGTGTCTGTCTGTGTGCGTGCGTGCGTCGTCGTCGTCCTGCGTGTGTGTGTGTGTGTGTGTGTGTCTGTCTGTGTGCGTGCGTGCGTGTGTGTGTGTGTGTTTGTGTGTCTGTCTGTCTGTCTGTCTGTCTGTCTGTGTGTGTGTTTGTGTGTCTGTGTGTGTTGTGTGTGTGTCTGTCTGTCTGTCTGTGTGTGTCTGTGTGTGTGTGTCTCTGTGTGTGTGTGTGTGTGTGTGTGTGTGTGTTGTGTGTGGTGTGTATGTGAGAGTGTGTGTGTGTGTGTGTGTGTCTGTGTGCGTGCGTGCGTGCGTGCGTGTGTGATTGTTATTAAATCCATGTTTGATAGTTATGTTTGCTTATAGAAGCTGTTTCAAACATGCTGTCTACTGCCTTCATAGGCTGCTAAACTAAAACAGAAGCTTATAGAATAGCTCAGACTCCTCAAGTGTGTGCTGTTGAGTGCCCTACATAGACAGCATCTCCGTGTTCGACTTCACACGAAGCACACAGAGAATTACAGCTGTGCCATCAATCAATGCTGATGTTTGCATGTTATTATAATCATTTTCAAATACAAACTACAAATATGAATGTTCATAGTTGAATATTTTTCATTTGATATTATTATATTATTAAATTATCAGGATAGTTGTGTATTTTTTATCAATGTTATCATATAGTATAGTGGTGTATTTTTACTACATCATATTAGTATATTTTCCTATATGTTAAACTAATATGATAGTCGATTTATAATATTATGAATGTTTTTATGTGTATTTTAATATACCATATAGCCGTAAATACAACTGCATGATATAGTAACATACATATCAAAATGTAATATATATGAAAGTTAAATATATATATATATATTCTCCCTCAACTATCATAATAATTTAACATGCATACAAATATAAAATATCACGATAGTTGTTTTTATTATAATATTTCTGTATATTTTTCTATATGGTAAAGTATCTGTATAGTTGTATTTTTTTAATAAAACACTGTATATTAACATAAAAATATACAACTGTTATGATATTTTAACATATAGAAAAAATAACAAGCAATAATATCATGAAAATACATTCACATATATTCAAATATCATATTTGATATGTATAAAACATATAAAAAATAATATAATAAATATACAACAATCAAGATATTTTAATTTTTTGTATAAAAATGTACAAATATATTATAAAAAAACAACTTGATATTTTAACTTATATATTTTATGATACTATTTTATATAAGATTATCATGATAGTTGTATATTTGTATATGCACAGTATGTTAATATATAGTTATGATATTTGTATTTTTCTGTTAATTTACAGTGTTCATGAAAAATATAAAACTATGATGTTTTAACATACAAATATATAAATGTTATGTATATTTTTAAACATGATCATGAACCACACGCTGTAATCACCGCAGTAGCATATATAAATATTAATTTCATTATATCACAGACAATCACAAATAGCAATATTGATTTTATTTGTATATACTCTCGCTCTGTCATGTGACTGTGGGGCAGTGAGTGATGTATAATTCACTCCGCTTGACCTTTGACCCCCTTTGAAGCGGCGCAGGCCTTCGTTACGAGCCGTTAATGTCACTCCTCCTCCTCGGTTGCCTTCATCATCGGTGACCTCTGACCCCTCGCCGCCCGGTCTCCTCCCATCCATTAGTCGCTCGGATGCTGTTCCTCTGGAGTTCAGTGATGATGATTAGAGGCTCTGTCGCGCGTGAACCGCCCCGCGCCGGGGAAATGATAGCCTCTCTTTGTTTAGCTCAGGATTATTGACTGCTAATTACACCGGCGTGAAGCTGCGGCGCTATTCTCGTCCCGTCAGAGCGCTTTAAACACCCCCGCGCAGGAAGTCAAACGGGTTAATTAAACGCCTCGGCACCTCCTCGAAGAGCTGAGATCAACATTTACAGTTAGGCCTCGTTTTCTTTCATCAGTTCTTGCTTTCGCTAAGCATCGAACCCGTGACCTCACTGTTGCTAGCGTCAGAATCAGTTAAGCTTAGAAGATAAAGTGCCCCTATTATGCCATTTTAAGGTTACTAATAGTGTCCTAAAGCAGATTTACATGCATACAAGGTCATAAAACAGTTCCAAAAATTTGACCTCATTTCTAATTGATTCCTAAACGACTCGTTCGAAGAATCAGTCTCTCTAAACCCCGCCTCTCTCTGCTGTGATTGGTCAGATGGCGCAGTCCTTTGTGATTGGTCCACCGCGGACATTATGCAAATGTGTTGTACAGCTGAAACAGAGAGATTCAAATCCTGACGACTCGTTTAGACGATTACGAGCCGATCTTTTTGTTTGATAGATAATAACTTTATTTATCGTGCGCTGTCGGCTTCACAACTTTACTGAACGTTTATGTTCACACACTGCTGCATGACACACTGCATGAAAGGTGATATTAGAAAAGGCATAATAGGAGCACTTTAATAAATGTTACAAGTAAACGTCCACCGACAGAAAGCTGTTCTCAGGTTAAACTGGGATATTTTAGAGGTCAGAGATTCCCTGATCTACACAAATATCCACACGTCATGATAGTTCTTTATATGAACCTGGATTTTCTTTTCGTCCAAACAACAGAATGAACAGCGTTTGTGTTTAATGTACAACACATCGAGTTTAATATGTCACTGAAAACATTTTTGGTGTAGAAACTATTTCCACTCAGAAGTGAGTAGTACATTTCACATTAATCACAGTGAAATATCACGTAACAGAACTAAACTAGAAATGTTTAAGAAGAAGAACTGACAATATTTTCTTGTATAATTATTGTGTGTGTGAGCATTTTATTCCTGATAAATCACTACAAAATACGGGTTTAGTAATCTTAGTGTCTTCACTCACATTTATTCATAACTTTTACAAAACCTGTCTTTCTGAATTTCAGTTCGGTCATGAGGGTCACATTTTTGAAATTGACATTTGTGCATCTTCTGAAAGCTGAATAAACAATATTTCCATTGATGTCATGGTTTGTTATGATCGGACAATATTTGAAAATCTGGAATCTGAGGATGCAAAAAAAATCTAAATATTGTGAAAATCATCTTTAAAGTTGTTCAAATGAAGTTCTTAGCAATGCATATTACTAATCAATAATTAAGTTTTGATATATTTACGGTACAAATATCTTCATGGAACATGATCTTAATATCCTAATGATTTTTGGCATAAAAGAAAAATGTATAATTTTGATCCATACAATGTATTGTTGTCTATTGCTACAAATATAGCTGTGCTGCTTATGACTGCTTTTGTGCTCCAGGGACACATATTTACATTAATGCATTTGTCAGGTGCTTTTATTCTAAGCAATATTTCTTCCTCCATCTAATGGTTGTGTGTGTGTGTGTTTTGTGCAGGTCTGGCCCGTGCCAAGTCGATCCCCAGCCACACGTACTCTAATGAGGTGGTGACGCTCTGGTATCGTCCTCCAGACGTGCTGCTGGGATCCACAGACTACTCCACCTGTCTGGACATGTGGTGAGTCTCCAGCACGTCTGCATCCATCACACTCAAAACCACCCCCCGCTCCCATACTGCAACTCAACATCACACCGTGTAGTGCACTTAAAAAGATCACTCCCATGCAACTCACCAATGCACTGCAAAAAGCATTGTTACCTGTTTTGCAGTTCAAATAAACTATATTGCCAAAAGTATTGGCACCCCCTTCTAATGAAAGGTTTGACTACTTTAGTAATCTCCATGAGTACAAATCTTAATGTTTAAGCATATAATGATATTCTAGGGAATCTAATTGTATATCAACAGTTTGACAGAACTCTTTTCTATTCTAACATGACAGTGTCTCTGTGTATAAGACAAGAATCAAAGAGAAATGATGATTCAGTCAGTGTGGAAGAACTTGACTGGTCTAATCCCAGCTGAACACCTCTGGTGTGACTTTAAATGAGCCAAAAACTCATCACCAAACACTAATGACTTGTACATATGGGTGCCGTCATTTCATACACTTCAAAACTGATGCAACAGAGGCGGAAATAAAATTTTTAAGTACATTAATTTCTTTGTTGGCACAGTTTGGAAGTGCCTTTTTCTCTTCTAAAGAAGGGGTGCCAATACTTTTGTCCATATGACGAATGTACAAGTCATTAGTGTTTGGTGATGAGTTTTAGGCTCAAGGTCTGCATTTAAAGTCACACTTTAAAAAAGCGGGATCTTTTTCTGATATTTTTCATCTCAGAAGCTCTTTCTTCTTCTTTGGTCTGTTTAGTTGCAGTTTTTCTATCCTGAGCATCTCTCTCATTCTCTGTGTGTGTGAATCGATGCTGAGCGCAGCGGAGCGTTGCAGTGTTTTCCTCTCTTGAGTGGCAGTTTCACAGATGCTGCACAAATCAACAGTCATTAGAATCACAGCCAGACACTCGCGTGTGTGTGTGTGTGTGTGATGGTGCGTGCGTGTGAGAGAGAGAGAGTGTGTGTGTGTGTGTGTGTGTTGTGTGTGTGAGAGAGAGAGAGAGAAGAGAGAGGTGTGTGTGTGTGTGTGTGTGGTGTGAGAGAGAGAGGTGCGTGGTGTGTGTGTGTGTGTGTGAGAGAGAGAGAGAGAGAGTGTGTGTGTGTGTGTTTATGTGTGTGTGTTGTGAGTGTGAGAGAGAGAGAGAGTGTGTGTGTGTGTGTGTGTGTGTGTGAGAGAGTGTGTGGTGTGTGTGTGTGAGAGAGAGAGAGAGAGAGTGTGTGTGTGTGTGAGTGTGTGTGTGTGTGTGTCTGTGTGTGTGTGTGTGTGTGTGTGTGAGAGAGAGTGTGTCGTGTGTGTGTGTGTGTGTGGTGTGTGAGAGTGAGAGTGTGTGTGTGTGTGTAGAGAGAGATGGTGTGTGTGTGTGTGTGAGGAGAGAGAGAGTGTGTGTGTGTGTGTGTGTGTGTGTGGTGTGTGTGTGTGGTGTGAGAGAGTGCTTGGTGTGTGTGTGTGTGTGTGTGATAGTAGTGTGTGTGTGTGTGTGAATGTGAAGAGAGAGAGTGTGTGTGAATTAGGTGGGATTGGCCAAAATTTCTGTATATGTGCAAAGTGAGTGTGATAATGTTAGAGTAAATGTAAATGTCTTAGTGTTTCAGAGTGGATAAGTCTCAGTTTTGTCAAATGTGAAGAGTTTTAGAAACCAACCATAATTTTCTTAAAAAGTGTGAGATATCAAATGTTGTAGTCTTAGTGTTCTGCAGTGTTAATGGTCTGATATTGTTTAAAATAAGAAATCGGTTTGGGTTGCTCAAATATGAATGATGTGAATGTGTTATTGTTTTGAATCAATGCGGCTGGTCGTGCTAGTTATTTCGTCCCGTAAAACCTCAACTCATGTTGTTGAGGAGGATGAGCAAATTCCACTTCAAATTCACAAAAATGTCACGTAATTCAGTTTGGACACGTCGAAATGAAAATGAAACCGATATCCGCTTGGTTATTGAGTTTAAATTATATCCTGAAATATAAATTATATTTTTCAGGGAAAATAGACATAACATTTAGCAAGTTTTTCTGAAATGTTAAGATTTAAATATGCATTACATATGCACACATTTGCATACATTTCTAGAGCATAAATCTGAACACTGAATAAAAGCCAGGTTCATATGTGTTTGATTTAAAGTTTTCTTCAGAGGAGATTTATTCTTTCTGTTTTTATCACTCCATAAATCAGAAAATACTATCAACACAGACAGAAAACACATTTCCACCTTGTTTTTAGGAATACAATATTATGATGAATTATATATGAACAAGACTTCAGAATATGAACTGTAAAGTGCTGCTGAAGTGAAAACTCGCTGCCTTTAAAGATATTAATTGTAATTGGATGCAAACAGATATATAAACACCTAAATGTGTATTTAGCATGTTTTTTTTGCACTAATCTGAATGAAGACGTGTTATGGAAGCACTAAATTGCACAAGAAAAGCGTGGTTTTGTCTGTAAGGTCGTGCTGTAATTAAAGATCTGGAGTAAGTGGGTCGTGTGCGGGGTCTGGCGGTCTAAAGACGAGGGACGAGCTGCTGTCTGGGGAATGAGACGTGCTCCGCTGGCGATTACACAGAGCAGGTGGTCCGGTCCCGGTCCCGTCCTGGATACTAGGGATGGGTATTTTAAGCAAAAGTAATATTCGATAATCGCTGGGTATTATTCGATTACTATTCGAAAATCGCTCCCCTCCCACGCATGCACCTGCCCACCACGCACACACACACGTACGCACGCACACACACACACACAGAGAGAGGGAGGGGGAGAGAGACCATCCAGGCTTTCAATCTGTATGATAACACACTGTTTAATTAATTAGAGAATAGTCTATCTTAACCCAAGAAAATTAATGGTTGTAAAGTATGAGTGCTGAAACATTAATATAACATAACCGAAGGACGGCATTTATTAACAGAACAGTCCGTCGATTATCAACTGCTCATAAGGCTAGGACATTTCTATTTTAAAAATGAACATGAACATTCATATTATTAAAAAGAAAATCTTAAATCTGATTAATGCATCAATGAATATTAGGCGTAAAACATATTGCGCGCTAAACAGAATATCATTCTTAAAACATATTACGCGCTAAAACATATTGTGAACCGCCTGAATGACGGCACTTATTATGTGAACAGTCATTTTAACGTCTGTCTTCATAACAATAACCTATTTCATATATATAAATATATTAAATGAACATGTTCACATGCTCGGAAGAAGACGGGAGTGTTGTTCACAATTAGAACTCTCTCTCTCTCTCTAGCTGAGCCATTTAAATAGTTCAGTTTTTTTATAGCAAATTGGTCATTATTTTGTTTCCTCTCTTTATTAATTTAATTTAGAAATATGATTGGAGCATCTTATTTTTGTTAAATTCAAGTTTTAGTTTTTTTTTAAAAGCGGCCAGCGCACGTTTGATCAGTTTATCCTTCTCAAATAAATAACTAAATAATTAACGTCATAATATTTTAAGAATAAAGTCAAAATTACGATCATAAAATCATGTTACATTGCCTGAAGTTAAAGTTAAAATTACACCTGTATACTCTGCCAAAAAAATAATAATAATAAGTGTGGCATCCAACCTGTCATTCTTCACATTTAACACGAAAAACAACACAAATATTTTGCATATAAATATAATATATCAACCAGTGGAATATTACGTTATTATTTCAGCAAAACAAATAATAATTTGAATGCAGGGAGCTCGTCACGGCTTCATTAATGGGAAACAGGACGTGAAGGCGGCAGAGAAGCACTCCGTGGAGTGCATCGTTTTGTTAACTTTATGGTTTATTATTTTGAGTTGTTTGGGACGCTGTAGCAAACGGCCCTCTCACAATATATTGCTTAACATGTCTATTGTTCACGCAATCAGGCTTCACGTATCAGAAGTTCTGTTCTCCGGCGTGGTTAACGCTCACACTATAGTGTGTGTGTATGTATTGTGTACACACTATGTATGTGTGCCGCGCCCGAGTGCCAGAAGATGCTCTAAAATAAAACAAACAAATATCCTGTTGATCTGTACTCCAGTATATAAATTCAATATAGATTAATTATTGCTAAAGTTACTTGCCAAGAGGGGTAGTTTGACATGCTTCATGTATTTGCCCGTTCAGGCAGCTCGCGCGTGTCAGAGACAGAACAGGCTCACGCGCTGTTCACACAGAACAGAACACAGCGCGCATGTACTGAAAGGAGTTGTCTTTCGCGCCCAAATGCTTTTTAATCGCTTACATTTTTAAACAAACAAGGCTTAAAAACGCATGCAAATGATACAATTTAGTGACCACGATCTGGAAGTGACAAATCCGAGCGTCCTTCACGCCATCGGACAGTCTTTATTGTCAAGCCCTGGTACACCTTTAGAAAATAATCGCACAACCTAATCGATATTCTAGAATTAAATAGAATATTCGAATATTCGAAAATCGTGACCCATCCCTACTGGATACACGTGTGTAATGCAGTGAAGCCTCAGATGAGGATCAGCACACGCTCGTCTCTCTGCGACTGGAAGCTGTCAGATCCAGACACATGCACACATGAAATGCTCTGTTATGAGACGGATGACTGGTGCTGGAAGGATGCTTGTGTTTTTCTCTGCTCTTGCTCGTTTGCTGTCAGAAGGACAGCCGTGTGCGCTGGACTAGAAAGAGTCCGGAAACAATCAAATCAGTGAAACACAGGCATTGCGTGACGTGCGTGCGTGCTGAGTGCTTAAATTATAGAATGTAGAGATGATAGCTGCCTTAATAGAGAATACTTAATGATGTAAAAATTGTAATAATGTTAAATGTGAATATGCACATTTCTGCAATACCATAGTGCAGTGAATGTTACTACAGTAAATCCATGGTAAATAATGGTGATGTGCATATTGAAAAGCCTTCTGACTGTCTCGTTGCAGAGTGTTTAGTGTCGGCTTGTGTTCTCACATTAGGGTGTGATTAAGTGGTGTGGATGGTGAGTGTGAGAGAGAGAGAGGTGTGTGTGTGTGGTAGTTGAGCAGAGAGAATGGTTGGTGATGTGTGTTTAATGACATTGTGTGGGCGTGTAGGAGAGAGGTAGATGGTGTGAGTGCTGTGTGATGTGAGAGAGTGTTGTGCGTCGTGCGTGAGTGTGTGTGTGTGTGTGTGTGTGTGGTGATGGTGGTAGAGGTGTGTGTGTGTGTGAATGTGTAGTGGTGTGTGTGTGTGTTTGTGTGTGTAAGAGTGTGTGTGTGTGTGTGATTTTATTTGTGTTTGTGCATGTGATGTGAAGATGTGTGTTGAATTATGTGTAGTGTGATGTGGTGGGGGTGTGTGTGTGTGTGTGTGTGTGAGTGTGAGAGAGAGTGTTGTGTGTGTGAGGTGTGTGTGTGTGTGTGTGCGTGCTGGTTAGTGAGTGTGTGTGTGTGTATGGTTGTGTGTGTGCGTGTGTGTGTGGTGTGTGTGAGAGAGGGGTGTGTTGCGTTTGTGTGCGTGCGTGGTGTGTGTGTGTGTGTTGTATGTGTTGTGAGTCCGTCCCGGTCCAGAAGACCTTCACACTCATGATCTCGTGTCTCAGGGAGCGGATGAGCAGAATGCCACTCAAATGTCACAGAAAATGTCACGTAATCTCAGTTTGGACACGTCGAAATGAAAATGAAACCGATATCCGCTTGGTTATTGAGTTTAAATTATATCCTGAAATATAAATTATATTTTTCAGGGAAAATAACAAACAACTGAATAAGGGTGAAATTATGTGGATTTGCAATTTCAGTCTAGTGCAACCGAGAGCGTGATAATGTTAGAGTAATGTAATGAAACTTATAATGGTTATGCACATGGATACAATCTCAGTCATATGTCAACATTTGCATAAGGAATTAAAATCATAAATCATATTCAAATAAGGTGAGAATCAAATGTTAAATTACGCCTCAGTGTCCTGCAGTGCATAATAATGCGCTAACAACCACTCGCCATAAGAAACAGATGAAATGTAAATCTTATTGATTAAATTCACATCATATATTTGATATAACTGTGATATTGACTGTTATTGAATATTCTGCATGCAAATGGCAAGACACTACAGTGCAATATAAGGTAGATTTTTGACTACCTAATAGACATAACATTTAGCAAGTTTTTCTGAAATGTTAAGATTTAAATATGCATTACATATGCACATATTTGCATACATTTCTAGAGCATAAATCTGAACACTGAATAAAAGCCAGGTTCATATGTGTTTGATTTAACGTTTTCTTCAGAGGAGAGTTATTCTTTCTGTTTTTATCACTCCATAAATCAGAAAATACTATCAACACAGACAGAAAACACATTTTCACCATGTTTTCACAATATTATGATGAATTATATATGAACAAGACTTGAGAATATAAACGGAGTAAACCTGTAAAGTGCTGCTGAAGTGAAAACTCGCTGCCTTTAAAGATATGAATTGTAATTGGATGCAAACAGATATATAAACACCTAAATGTGTATTTTGCATGTTTATCTGAATGAAGACGTGTTATGGAAGCACTAAATTGGCACAAGAAAAGCGTGGTTTTGTCTGTAAATAAAGATCTGGAGTAAGTGGGTCGTATGCGGGGTCTGGCGGTCTAAAGACGAGGGAGGAGCTGCTGTCTGGGGAATGAGACGTGCTCCGCTGGCGATCACACAGAGCAGGTGGTCGGTCCCGGTCCCGTCCTGGACACACGTGTGTAATGCAGTGAAGTCTCAGATGAGGATCAGCACACGGAAGCTGTCAGATCCAGACACATGCACACATGAAATGCTCTGTTATGAGACGGATGACTGGTGCTGGAAGGATGCTTGTGTTTTTCTCTGCTCTTGCTCGTTTGCTGTCAGAAGGACAGCCGTGTGCGCTGGACTAGAAAGAGTCCGGAAACAATCAAATCAGTGAAACACAGGCATTACATCGTATCTACCAGGGATGTTATAGTTAACTAAAACTGACACACAACCAAAATAAAATGCATTTTAAATTCTAATTTTGCATACAATTTATGTTTAAAATTGTTCAATGCATTTTTTATTTCATTTTTCAATGCTCCATGTACTAAATGTAAAAAAAAAAAAAAAAAAGTTTTTTATGATATTAAAATATTTGATACCATAGAATTTTCATAATCCTGGTCAACAATGTCCATATCAAACTAATACAAGCCTAAAAAGAGATTCACTGAAGATAAATACACAGTCAGTGATGAAATAAGGATAAGCAATAGGACAAAAAACGACATAAATAAGAAACGCTACATTGTGTAAATGAATTAGTCTTCACTGTGTTAATTATATCTATATCTATCTATCTATGATAGATACACGTGTATTATGTATAGATTCTATACATGTATATAAATATATCAGTATTATTATTATTTCTTATTAAAGTGATTTAGTCGAGAGCAGTGTGTTATGATTAACATGAACGAATATTGGAACGCTTCCCCTTTAAGACCCGATATATCTACTGTTACATGCGTTTTCTCTTTCTGCCGTTTACTCTCTCTTAAGACCCAAATCACTGTGTTTATGAGGAAATACGTTTCTGACGCATATAAGTGTGTTCATGTAATCGTTCAAAGCTAATAAAGCGTAATAAAGCGCGCTCCTCTCACACAGAAACAGAAACGGTGCACACATATAGCTCTGTTGTTTGTGTTTCAACGGCTTTAAATCAGTTTGTATCAAACCGCAGTGCTTTAAAACACGTGTGCATGCTACAGATGTAGTTCCTCGTTTAGTAACGAGCTCCTCGTTTAGCCCCGGCTGGTTCTGTCCCCCCTTCACCCCCCCGTCCCGTGTAAAGATCGCAGTCACCCAAACGATGAAACAGTATTACCGGAAACAATGTATTTTGCGACACTAAACGATAGAACATGACATGAAACGATAGACTTTCTATTTCGTCCATCCGATACATATCGTCATATCACACAGCCCTAAACAATAGTAATAAAAGAGAAATATACAGACAATAAAAATGACCATAGACAGGACTGTGCATGTGTCTTATGTACAGATGAAGGTTTGATGAGTTATTACAGATGTACAGTACGGGGGGGTGTTACAGAAATCCCCTTCATTAACACACACACTCTTTCTCAACGCTGTAATATAAAATATCATTTATTGAACAACAATAGACATTCTAAAGTTTCTATTCATAACTTATATCTTTAACTTGAGTAAAAAAACTAAAGTTTTTAGTGCAAATAAGCAAATAAATGACTTTGTGTATTACTTTTGGGTTTATGTTAGTAATCATATCCCCTTTTTCCCCTCGTGAGAGTTTGCTGGAATGAAAATGTGAAGTTTAGCCCTGGAAACTAGCTGAAATAAAATACAAAATAAAAGATTATATTTGATTCAGTCAACAATTATAGTATTTCAAGTAACGTTTTTATGGTTCTAGGTTTGAATAACCCTGTCTCGAGTACATATTTGAGCTGAAAGTGGTTCGGCTGAAAAAGCGTCTGATATAATCTCTTGTTCTAGATGTGTACTTGCACTGATGCTTAGTTACAGTAACACAATAATCAAACATTTCCAGAAATCTCTGCCATGTTCATTCCACTTTTTTGTCTCCTTTGTTGGTTTTAATACGTGTCTTTGATGCTCTGTTGTGTTTTTAGGGTGATTTTTAACATTCTGTCAAGTGGTCTACAGATTAAAAATAGCCTCTTTGGTTAATTCTGGCACATTTACGGCCATGTTTATTAATGTGCGTTGCCCCTCTAAACAAATCAACTAAATGTTCATAAATCTCTGAGCACTCAACGCTTTGAAAGGCAGCTTTGCATGAAAGGATTCTGATATTCATGCACACAGAGAGTCAGTGGTGTTTGTTTGTGTTGCAGGGGAGTCGGGTGCATCTTCGTGGAAATGATTCAGGGAGTGCCGGCGTTCCCGGGCATGAAGGACATTCAGGATCAGCTGGAGAGGATATTTCTGGTGAGTGTCTCCCTTTGTCTCTGCTCGGCTTTCCTCTGCGTTTAATGCCTCGGGTGCTGGAGTCTCCATGAATAAAGATATGGAGTGATAGATGACTGTACACAACTCTGAGGCCATGCATATTACATCTCATGAATCCTGTAATCATTTCTCATAACGTCCACTCTGGTAATTGAAGCAGAGAGTAATGGATTCATATTCACCCTCCGAGTCACGTAAATAATTCATACAGACAATTACTGAGATGAATAGAGCGGGTGGCCCGGGGTTCGTGGGTGAGACAGACGCCCGCGGGCCGTGAGGGTCAGCGGCCAAACGTATTTACAGAGGGGAATTACCGAAGCTGGGAAAACCGGCTCTATCGATCCACCCGCGGAGAAATTCAGCAGCCGTCTGCTCATGAGTGAAAAACACAGAACGGCAGTCTCTTTGTTTGAGTTTACTGGACGAAACACTGTGGGTTTTCCTGTTTAAGCGACTAGTTAACCTGAACATGTGAATACTTACCTTCATGTCTTTCCAAACCTGTTTGCTGTTAGTTTTTGAATGTAACACTAAAGAGAATGTTCGGGAATCAGTGGCGCTTTGGTGTCAGTAACATGTTTGAATCTGCTGTAGGTTCCATTTTTGAATTTAAATGTAGCAGTATAGACGAAGGTAACTTCCTTCCGTTTGTATATCGGGCTGTTAGTGGCGCCGGCTACAAACACAGTTAAAGTGATGAGTAATGAACCTGGGCTCAGGTTGTTGTATTATGGGATGTGTTTCACATACATATTTATTTGTGCGACCCACCACGATATCAACACTTTTCCAAAAGACTGTTGAATAAACATGAGCACGTAATGCACTTTAAAAATCAAAACGTGATATATCACTGTATTTCTGAAGAAACACTGTCTTGATGTCATCGTGCATGTTATATGTCTGATAAAGCAGCGTTTGTAAGCTCAGTTCACAGCCGTTACCGGGCTAAACCTCTAACGTTAACGTTATTTCTCCTGCTTTTAAGCGTCTCCTGCTGGAGGAGAGTGAATTTGCATTTTTAATAAATCCGTTCAAGTAGTTATCGCTTCATCTCAGTCCGTCTGATTTACGAAGCAAACATATTTAGCTTGTTATTAATAAATAATCTCCTCCAGAGGGACTTAGCTGTTGTTATTGATTCTATTCGTACGTCTACCAGAAGATAAGTTAGGGTTACAAACATGTTACATTTGTTTATGTTTACCGTTGAAACCGTCTATAGAATAGAATCTAGTTACATAATGACAAAATGCTGGACACATTGTTCATTTAAACATGTTTCACAGTTCATGATGAGGACTGTTACACACAAAACTATTTTCCAGAGAAAATCACTTTATTGTTGTTTAGTCGGTCAATACATTCAATTAAAGCATAGATGTAGATTGTATTAGTATAGCGATGCTTTTATTTTGTTGATTCAGCATGACAGTGGGTTGGTCATTTTGGATTATGGTTGTGAAAAATAACTAATTTAGCTGCCAGTTATGATTTTTGTACATGTTAAGCGACTCGTTAGAGAGTTATTCTGTAGATCTGAACCCAAACTAGAGCAGAAGTTGAGTTCTGCGTCCTTGAAGGAGTGAAGGACGTCTTTGTTCAGGAATGCTGATTGTTTGATTTGCCCCCCCCCCGCTTCGGTCTAATTAGGCTTTGGCTGGTGCTTGTTGTTTGTGTTTCCTCTTTGTCAGGTGGGCAGCTCGTCACTGTTCTCTGACACTGACATTATCATTCCTTCCTCCTGAGCGACCTGCGGCTGTCAGTCTGGCCAGCTTCGTATCTTAGGCTTCTTTCAGAGATTATCTTCATTAATGCTTTCCAAAGGCCAGACGGCTTTATGCTGCGAGTAACGGAGGCCGCTTCTGACCTTCTCCACTGCTGTTTACAGTCACACGCTTGTGTTTGTGCGTTTCATTTCACCGTTTTCAGCTGGAGATAAACTCATTACGCCAAGGTTAATATCCACTTTACGCTTGTGATGCATTCCCAATCCCATCATGCACAGCTGCCACACATGAGAGAGAAATCTCTTTGTATTGCTCATTATTGTGGCTGGAATCACTCCGGAGACTTTTGATTATGTGGATATGGGTTTGAGAATGAAGAACTGAAATCTGTTTTGTCAGTTGTTTCGTATTCGAGCGCTGTCTCAGATGGTTTGTCTTGGAGTTTAGTGCTATGATATTAATGATTGGAGATTTTCTAAAGCTTTAGAGGAGACAAATGTGACATGACTTGAGTCTTTTCTTATGCAAAACATCTTGTTCTTTGTGGTAAATCTCAAAGGGAAGCAATTTTATTTATACATTTATTTATGTTGTTCACCCTCAGACCATCTAAGATTAGGATGAGTTTGTTTCTTCATCAGGTTTGTAGAAATGTGTCTCTGCATCAGTGTCTCAGCAATGGATGCTCTGCAGTGAATGGGTGCCGTCAGAATGAGAGTCTGATAAAAACATCACAATAATCCACAGTCCATCAGTTAACATCTGGAGAAGACAAAAGCTGAAACTAATCCATAATAACTCTTCCTCAGTGAAAAAGTGTTCTGGTCTGAATCAGGAGAGAAATCTGCACAGATCACAAAACAGCTCTAAACTAATATGTGTCTGGATTTTGATGTGAGAGACGACAGCAGATGAGTTTTTTAACTGGAGGAAGAGTTATTATGGATTATTTTATTCTAGGTTTGTATCTTATTCGATGGTTTTATATTGGATTCTTCATTTTCTGTAAATGTGTTGGAGCGGGCTGCAGCTAGCTGTTCTGTAAGTGTGTGTGATGTATTAAAGAAGGCAGACTGGACCGGTGTGTTTAACTAGCTGTCAGACAGCTCCGGATGAATATGGACAGGTCTATCTGCAGCAAACACACACACACACACACACCACCGTCATGTGTGAACGGCTCTCACACGCACTGACATTATAGTGAGCGCTTTGACTTTAGAATTAAACTGTCTGCTCTCATTACAGGAGTGTGGATAACACACACACACACAGTTCTTACATGTGAGATTACTGCAGTTTGAGCAACACTCTGTTATAAGTTGTGATCAAAATGGACATTGATTAGAGTTCATAGGCAAGAAAAGTGTTTGATTATGCACATGACACGTGGACACAAATATATTGATCACGGCCACAAATTAAGAATTTGTTCACTTGTTTAATAATTGATTTAACTAAACTCGCTCCGTAAAATAAGAATGAATTCCTGCAGTTTAATGTGTTCCCTTGTTTAATTAAACCATGGCCATGTTGTATTAGCACAATCTCTTGTTTTGGTTTATTTTAAACCAGAAGATGAATCAGTACATTGTGGTCATGATTTACTACAGCGAGGGAATTCATTCTTAATTCATGGCCACAGTTTAACTGTCTGATTTTGACATGTTTTATTTGTTTCCCCACACTGCAAAAAAAACTATTTTTAAATAAAACAATTAAAATATAAAGAAAAAAAATACTATTGCTCTTAAAATGTCATGTTTAAGTGAATGTTACTTAAACTTTGTAACTTTGTAACTTTTGTTACTTATGTCTTTGTAACTATTTGTGAAATTTACTAGTATTTTCTGAGTGAATATTAAGTCTACACCACATTTTTGTTCAGTGCGCAAATTTTAACTTAGATTCTTTTTTTCTTTATTTTATCACAGTTTTTGGTTCATTTTAAATTATTGCTCATCTAATTCTCAGTAATTCATTCAAGCGCACTAATGATGACAGACGAAGATAAGTTTTAATTTATTAACTAACAACTCTCAAATAATTAAATGTCATTTTAAGTAATTTTCGATTCAGATTTGTAATGATTTCCAATGACTCTTTAAGATGATTTGCGCAGCGTCTGAGACCATAATAGACTGGCATTGTTGCATTGACATGATAATCAACTGGTAAATGTTGCTAAGGAGCCACTGTTTCCTTTCATATGATATCTCAGTTTGAAACAGGTGTCTCTGTCAGCCCGTTCTTCATGACCCAGGACGTTTGAAGGGTTTTAGGGTTGGTGCATGTGTCTTTTGAGTTGAGTCGGCCTGGCTTGACCCTACATAACTTTGAGTCCAGACTCTCCTGAGATTTGATCTGTGTAAGTGAAGCCGCTCCGCTCTGGCGGGGGAGTTAATTACTGCATGTGGGTGGTCGTTGTTGTAGCCGGTCGACCTTCTGCCCAGCGGGACCGCTAGCGAAAGAACAGCTTCACTGCCGTTGACATTTCAGGAGTGATTGACAGAGTCCTGCCACTCTTTTACCAGCTGCTTTTATCCAAAAGAAGCTCACAGTAAACCAGATATAAGTTCAGAGTGCCTGGAGAGTTTGTCAGGTTTGATTCTAGGGATGTAACGATGAACCGTGAACCGGTTGAAAATCGATTAAAACATGGTGATTCAAATCAGAGGCTAGACAAATCACAAAACAATTGTAGTAGGATTTTATATGAATGTATCTCTGTGGGGAACTGAGCGTTTTTAGAAAAGTTTATGAGGTATTTTCTTTTAATATTGCCTTTGAACGATGCGTATTAAAGTAGAGTTCATAAACTCTGCTTTGTTTACAGCGGTAACCAAGGAAGCACCGTATCATTGCTGTTCGTAAGCACTTTGTTTACAGCGGTAACCAAGGAAACACTGTATCATTGCTGTTCGTAAGCACTTTGTTTACAGCGGTAACCAAGGAAACACTGTATCATTGCTGTTCGTAAGCACTTTGTTTACAGCGGTAACTAAGGAAACACTGTATCATTGCTGTTCGTAAGCACTTTGTTTACCGCGGTAACTAAGGAAACACTGTATCATTGCTGTTCGTAAGCGCTTTGTTTACAGCAGTAACCAAGGAAACACTGTATCATTGCTGTTCGTAAGCGCTTTGTTTACAGCAGTAACCAAGGAAACACTGTATCATTGCTGTTCGTAAGCGCTTTGTTTACAGCAGTAACCAAGGAAACACTGTATCATTGCTGTTCATAAGCGCTTTGTTTACAGCGGTAACCAAGGAAACACTGTATCATTGCTGTTCGTAAGCGCTTTGTTTACAGCAGTAACCAAGGAAACACTGTATCATTGCTGTTCATAAGCGCTTTGTTTACAGCGGTAACCAAGGAAACACTGTATCATTGCTGTTCATAAGCGCTTTGTTTACCGCGGTAACTAAGGAAACGCCGTATAATTGCTGTTCGTAAGCACTTTGTTTACAGCGGTAACTAAGGAAACGCCGTATAATTGCTGTTCATAAGCACTTTGTTTACAGCGGTAACTAAGGAAACGCCGTATCATTGCTGTTCATAAGCGCTTTGTTTACAGCGGTAACTAAGGAAACGCCGTATCATTGCTGTTCATAAGCGCTTTGTTTACAGCGGTAACAAAGGAAACACTGTATCATTGCTGTTCATAAGCGCTTTGTTTACAGCGGTAACCAAGGAAACACCGTATCGTTGCTGTTCATAAGCGCCACCTACTGGGAGAGAGTGAATCTGCGTCTCATTCAGCTCGTCTGCTGTTTCTGTTGTCTTCAAATATGTTTTATTTACAGTTTCTCAAAACTAAAGTCAGACAGTTCTGTTTCTGCTTCAAGCGTAGGAATTATACGGTCTAATTTAGATTGAAACCTGCTCATGCTGCATCTTTGTTTGGATCAGGATTAAAATGCAGTGGTTACCTCTAATTTTAAATGGAAAAAGAGGACCGACAATGCCTTAAGGTGCGTTCACACCAGACGCGAATGAAGCGTTACGCGCGAATGATTTACATGTTAAGTCAATGCAAAGACGCGATCGGCAGTCCTGCGGCGCGAATAGAGCGTTTGGGGCGTTTGACGCGCTATTCGCGCAACTAGCATGAGTTGAAAAATCTGAACTTTGGCGGATATTAGCGCCGCGTTAACCAATCAGGAGCTTGCTCTGGCAGTGACGTGATTACGAGCGAAGGCAGAAAATCCCAAACAACAATGGAGGACAAATTAATGGTGGTTGTATGTGGATACTCGGAGCTGTACGATACTACTTCATACTTTTACAAAAACAGGAATACATTTAGCAACGAGACTGGAGCCGCCTGCAGAAGCCCCTCCCATGACACGAATTCACGTCTGTTGTGTAGCGAACTTCACGCACGAATGAAGCGAGTAAACTCAAAATGTTCAAGCGTCCAACTATGTGCGAATAGCGCGATTTATTCGCCTCATTCGCGTCTGGTTTGTGCTGGTTTTGCTCTGGTTTGTGCTGGTTTTGCTGTCAGACGTGTTTTCGCTCTGGTTTGTGCTGGTTTTGCTCTGGTTTGTGCTGGTTTTGCTGTCAGACGTGTTTTCGCTCTGGTTTGTACTGGTTTTGCGCTGGTTTGTGCTGGTTTTGCTGTCAGACGTGTTTTCGCTCTGGTTTGTGCTGGTTTTGCTCTGGTTTGTGCTGGTTTTGCTGTCAGACGTGTTTTCGCTCTGGTTTTGCTCTGGTTTGTGCTGGTTTTGCTGTCAGACGTGTTTTCGCTCTGGTTTGTGCTGGTTTTGCGCTGGTTTCGCTCTGGTTTGTGCTGGTTTTGCGCTGGTTTTGCTCTGGTTTGTGCTGGTTTTGCGCTGGTTTCGCTCTGGTTTGTGCTGGTTTTGCTGTCAGACGTGTTTTCGCTCTGGTTTGTGCTGGTTTTGCTCTGGTTTGTGCTGGTTTTGCTGTCAGACGTGTTTTCGCTGTTTGTGCTGGTTTCGCTCTGGTTTGTGCTGGTTTTGCACTGGTTTGTGCTGGTTTGTGCTGGTTTTGCTGTCAGATATGTTTTCGCTCTGGTTTGTGCTGGTTTTGCTCTGGTTTGTGCTGGTTTTGCTGGTAGACGTGTTTTAGCTCTGGTTTGTGCTGGTTTTGCTCTGGTTTGTGCTGGTTTTGCTCTGGTTTGTGCTGGTTTGTGCTGGTTTTGCTCTGCTTTGTGCTGGTTTGTGCTGGTTTTGCTGTCAGATGTGTTTTCGCTCTGGTTTGTGCTGGTTTGCTCTGGTTTTGCTCTGGTTTGTGCTGGTTTTGCTGTCAGACGTGTTCTCCTGACGTCTGCTGTCAGTGTGTGCTGTGGTTCATCTTCTCTCAGCTCCCCGCTGATCTGTAAAACACTCGTTTGTCACTCGCTCCCGCAGCCCTGATCTCTCTCCACCCGCTCCGCTCACACTTCAAAGCATCCCGTCCCTCTCCTCCACCCTCATCTATAATACATGTGCTGTCACTCCGGGCTCAGTACAGTATCTCCCCTCCGCTCCACATCTGCACCACCTCCTGTTTCTGAGAGCTTCACCACAACACGTCCACTGCACATCTCACACAACATCGGCTATAGTTGTTCATATAAATCAATATATGTGCACTTTTATTATATGTTTACATATTTATTCATATATACAGGTATATATGCTGTTCAAACGTTTGGGATCAGTAAGATGTTCCTTTTTTAAATATTTAAATGTTTGTATTAACATATTACATTTAATATTTTTAATGGAGTCTCTTCTGCTCATCAAGGCTGCATTTATTTAGCCATAAATACAGAAAGATCAGTGGTATTGTGCAATAATATTGCAATTTCTAATATTGGTTTCCTATTTTAATATACTTTAAAATATAATTTATTTATGTCAGAAATTATTCTAATATGCTGATTTATTATCAGTGTTGAAACTTGCTTGATATTTTTTGGAACCTGTGATACTTTTTTCTTCGATTAATCAAGATTAGAGCAAGTTAAGAAAGTAACAGGCGCTTCAAATAACGTTTTGGTTTGTTTACATTCGTTTACATTGTTTCTCCTCTAGGTGGCGACAAGTGACTTAAAATAGATTTGTCGTTGAATCATTCATTTAAAAGATTTGTTTAAAAATGCTGATTCATCCAGTAATAATAAAACAAGTGAAGTATTTATGAGTGAGTCATTGAATCATTCATTCAAACCACTTTTTCATAATTTTAAGAAAAAAAATTGGTGTATTAAATAATTATATTTTAAATACATATATATTCAAATGTTTAATAATTTAATTCAACCATTTGAAATAGACTGCAGCAATTAATATTTTGTCACACATTATTTTGTTTAGTTCAGAATCGTGATCTCTATTTGAGACAATAACAAATTATGATTCTCAGTTTATCCAGCTCTACACTGAATGACAAAATTATTCTGTCATTCAAGCATCAGATTATAATTTATAGCAGACGTCAGAAACTCAGCTTGTCTTCGCATCTCATTTACACACACACACACACACACGCACACGCACTCTCACACACACACAGACACAGACACAGACACACACACAGACACACACACAGACACACACACACACACACACACACACACACAGACACACACACACACACACACACACACACACACACACACACACACACACACACACACACACACACACACACACACACACCTGCGCAGCATGTCCAGGTATCTCTGACAGTCCATCAGTTCTTGTCTCACACCTCATTGGTCCATCAGCTCATGCAAGACATGAGGAATGAACCAGTTTTCCCACAGATCCGAGCATTTCAGAGGAAGAGCTGGTTTAAATGCATCATTTTACATCTGTTGTGCAAAAGAGTCTCCTCTAGCAGACTCCTCTAGAGTCTATTATGTTCAATATTAACCTGTATAATATTTGTGGCTCTAGCAGCTCTAAACTAAATGACAGCAATAATGACTGCTTCATTGTTCAACAAACAGTCCTGCCTCAAACTAATGGTGTTCATTGAGACACTGCACAGTAACACACTGAGAAACTTCCAATCAGCTCATTATAAACTCATTATCAGCTCGTATAAACCTGACAACATGGCATGAGATTTAAAATGACTGCATTTTTCTCTGGTTGTGTTGTTAAAACATTGAATAAACGGGACATAACTTTTATTTTCTTTGTCAAGAAATTGGAGGAATGAGTAAAAATCAGTGTTTTAATTTTCTAGTAGATCATAAATCTTAAGGCATAATTAATGCATTAAGAAACGTGCATTATAAAGCTTCAAGTAAACAAGTTACCGTTGTTTTCTGCTTAAGCAGTTTGACATTTTCTAGATTTAAAACGGTTGTTAAGCACAGTAAGATTACGCATGTAACCTCACTGAATGTCATTATCTCGTATATAATAGAATTATATAGTGCGGCTAGTTTGAGTTAATTGTAGGGATTTTTATTTTATTATGTAGGGAAGTAAGTCCATTCTTCACTTTGGTTTTTCCTTCTTTCAGTCGTCTTAACAACAACAAACAACTGTTGAAAATTAACATTTTCATGTCAAATTAAATCTTCGAATTACAACAATAAAAACATTGTATTTATAGAAAGCATCATCAGCAACACTGATATTAACAATAAGCCAAATAATGTTTTCAACTGGAGAAAATAAAGTCATATAAATTCATGTTAAACTACAGTTTTAGGTTTAAACGCTGTTTAATAGACTAAAGAGTGAAGAATAATTCACTGAATAATATTCTCTGGAATATTGAAATAAACTATAACAAACAAAACATCGTATTTTATTGCATTTCTTAACTGTTTTATCAGAATTATTACAATGTTTTTGTCATTCTAGATTATGAAAACTGCTGACAGTGCGGTTCATCTGTGCTTTAGACACGTGTTCTGTTGAATCTTTTAAAAAACACCTAAAGACATCTTTTTGGACAGGCTTTTAACTAGCAATATGATCTGATTTTTTTGTGATATCTGGAGGTATTTGTACAGCAGGTATTTTAACTTGTTTTGTTTTGATCTTAATTTTTGATTGTGAAGCACTTTGTGACTCTTTGTCTGTGAAAGATGCTATATGCTATATAGACGCAGGGCATTTCTCATGTCTTTGTTTCTGAAGGAGGTCAGAGAAAACTCAAATATAGAGCAGAACGACAGAACTGAACAGTATGGCAACTCAAACACTATTCAAACATTTATTGATTTAATTCAATATTAACACAACATTAATTACATGTACATTTTTAGTGAAGGTTTTGTGTGAGGGGTAGGGTAAGGGGATAGAAAATACAGTTTGTACAGTAGAAAATAAACATCATGCTTATGGAATATCCCAACAAAAAATGGAAACGTGTGTGTGTGTTGTGTGTGTGTTTGTGTGTGTGTGTGTGTGTGTGTGTGTGTGTGTGTGTGTGTGTGTGTGTGTGTGCGTGTGTGTGTGTTATCATGGGTCACGTATGATAGATGCTGCTGGTAGTCGTGTTTGATTGGTTGCTGACATTTAATGTGTTTAAATACTATTAAGCTGTTTTGCATTCTGAACAAACTGAATTATTACTCATTAAGATTCTAAAACAGCACAAACATAATTAATTTACTTGTGCAATAATTAACTTGTGGCCAGCTGATATTCAGCATATAATTATTTCATGATTTGTTTTACTTTGCATAAAAGTTCAGATTTATGCTTTATCAAACTGAGCATAATTCAACACTGCCCCCTGCTGGACAGACTGTCACTTTAGTAGTGCTGTTTATTAGGTCAATCGTCATTACTAGTGCTTATGGTAACACTAAACATTGAGTCTGTGCATCGTCCTGCAGTGTTTGAATGATTGCTGTTACTGTACTATGTGATCAGATGTGACACTACATTAAAAAATAAATGACTGGTTTCACTCAACACCAACCGAGATTGAGAGAAGCATAGAAACTGTCTATATGAGGATTTACACATTTTTTATTCTGACATGTT
This sequence comes from Schizopygopsis pylzovi, assembly GCA_027422435.1. Classification (NCBI taxonomy): domain Eukaryota; kingdom Metazoa; phylum Chordata; class Actinopteri; order Cypriniformes; family Cyprinidae; genus Schizopygopsis; species Schizopygopsis pylzovi. The sequence goes on along the minus strand of CM049823.1, from coordinate 34,656,570 downwards.
ATTTCCTTCAGCTTCAGTATTAATGTCATGAAGAGAAAAGACATCTCACTGTTACCGATTCGCCATGCAGCTCTAAGCATTATGGGTAGAATCTCTCATCAGGTCTATTCTGATTCATCAACACAGTTTCACTGATGATCCAAGATAACAAACCCAAAACCCAGGATAGAGCGGCTGAGTGAATGTGGTCTGGACTGTGTGGATGAGGCTCATTGTGTCAGAGACGCTGTAGAAGGACAGAGTTCCTGCACCGTGATCCACAAACACTCCTATTCTCCTGCTGATGGACTCTACAGAGAGAACAGTCTGTATGTTATTGTGTATGAATGAGTATCTAGAGGGAGAGCAGATCAAACTCCAGGACTGATCATTATATCCAAACACACACTCATTACCCGATCCCTTCCTGCTGATGCTCTTATATGACACTGATATACACACACCATAATCTCCACTCCACTCCAGCTCCCAGTAACAGCGTCCACTCACACTCTCTCTACACAACACCTGAGGATACACATCAAATCTGTCTGGATGATCAGGATACGACTGATCTGTGCGAGTGTGAGTAATCACTCTGTTGTTCTCAGACAGACGGAGGTGTTTATTCAGTGTGTTCAGATCCAGAGTGAACTGATGGGAATCTGATGGAGATAAAACACATCAGAATCAGGAATTATGAATCTGTTTGATCTTTTCATGTATCTGAACTCTTCATGTTCAGTGTATCAGTACAGATGAGCAGATATCCTGCAAATCATCATTTATATCATCAATTATAAAACTCTTCTTTAATCTTCTACAGGAGAACATGAACACACTCAGTGAGCCTCATTCATTAAACTTGTGTAAATATGAGAAAGTCATTTGTGCGTAAAACAGACCTTCTCGAAAACTCTCCTCTGGATTCACAAATGCTTCGTAAACATCCGATTTGATAGTTAAACGTGTATATTAATGAATTCCAATCATTCGTAAATAGTGTGCTCGTGCTCGCTCATTCATAATTAACATAATCCTCTCCTACAGCTACACAAATGAGGTGTTCAGGAACGCAGTGGAATATTCTGGTTTACTTTCTCAGGTTTGGCTCCAGTATATTGCATAAATGCAAAACAGACTAATAGGTCATTAGGGTTGTGACGGTGAGGACATTTCCCCACCGATTAATCGACGTGTTGTCACACCGGTTATAACGGTATCACCGCGGGGGGGGGGGGGGTCGTTTGAGTTTCCCCTCTTTTCCTGCTTTAGTTTGGGTTTAAATAGCCTGTAAGCGCCGTGCGCGTTTTACTTTGACTTTAATATCAACAGCAATTCTGCGTCAAGCAGTGTTTAAATAAAATAAAAATCTGCAAATACTGTGGAACCAAATAAATGAGAAACAAATGTTTTTACAAAAACAAAACATCACTTAGAGCAGGGATGCCTAATAGATCGATCGTGAAGGCAATGCTGGAAGATGCGCTTTAGGTCAGTGTTTCTCAACCAGGAGAGCGAGAGATAAAACTATAATATAATATATTCACTAATATTATGACTCGCATGTTAAGTCATGTAAAAAAATATATAGCCTATACATAAATAACAGTACCACCTCTCTACATATTCTGTGTTTCGGAGAAGCAAAACGATTACAGTGACATGATCACCAGCAGTGGTGGACAAAGTACACAGATCAAGTACTTGAGTAAAAGTACAGATACGAATAATAAAATATTACTCCAGTAAAAGTAAAAGTACTGCTTTTTCAATTTTACTCGAGTGAAAGTACAAAAGTACTCAATTTTTTATGTACTTAAGTAAAAAAGTACTGATAGACAGATTTATTTTGCAATTTTATATAGACTACTCTATTTAATTTTATATTAGCACACATTTGTATAATCCTACTGCCCAAAATACCTGGGTTTTTCCCAAAATAACCACTATATAGAGTCAAGATATATATTTTGTTGATATGGACTACGTTGATGAGAGTGATGTAGTAATGTTCACTGTGAAGCGTACACTGCCATGTATCTGAGAGAAAACAGATTTCACCATCTCATTTTCACCAGTAAGAAAAACGTGTTTTAGAACTTGTTGTTTTGCAGAACGTCAGTTATATATGACATGAGAATTAGGCCCGAAATTAGGAAGAACATTTTAAGGAAAATCTAATCTAAAATCTAAAATCTCTTTTTTTTTTCTTCTCAAACTTTGTCTGTGGTGTAAAAACACTCCTGGCCAAATGCCCCCGGAGGGCATCACTTCCCACTCTGATAATTACTGTAGTTACTATGTTCTGAACATCACATCCTTTCTTTTTCCCTCAGATGAAATCTATCTAGGTGGCTGAATAAAGATATTTGGACTTTATATCTAAACATTTCCTCAACTTAGCACCAGCAAGCTTGTTAGCTAGACAGTTAGCATCAGCTAACAATATTTACTTATTTTCAGTATGGTTATGAATAAACATTCATATCTGTCTACTCGGCTAGTTGATCTAAACAATATAAAAATGTATACTGTTGATAAACAATATAAAAACAGACGTCACATAGGTCTAAATGCATAGCATTTTAATAAAACTGCTAACGTTACAGCAGCGGGGAATATGAACATGCATGAGTTATTTTATTTAATCGGTGTTATTTTAATGTTTTGTTTTTTGACCTAAAACATAACGTTAGAGACACTGATGTTGATCTATCTGCATTCAAGCATTTCAGTGGGCTTAAATAGATCACCCTTTACAGCAGATTTAGTTCACAAACAACTGACAGTTTTGACCTAAATATTATTTTCAGTTACAATAATGAATCCTAAAATTCGACATTAGTAACGTACTTTTCACAGCATCAGTAGCGCGCGCTCACGAGATCTCCCGGTTCTTTACTTGTGAGTTCAGTTCACTGGAGAAGACTCGCTCTAAACGGATCATTTGAATCAGTGAGTCGACTCGAGAACAGCTGCAATCGGATCATTGCAATTCGTGAATGAATTGTTTGTTGGGATTTACGAACCGATTTAACAGGTTCATTGAAAAGAATCAGTTTGTTCATGAATCATACACCGCTTCTGCGTCTCGGAGCACGTGATGTATAAGGAGTAACGATATGTTTTATGAAATGTAGTGAAGTAAAAAGTACGATCTTATGCTTTGGAATGTAGTGAAGTAAAATTAAAAGTTACTCAAAATAAAACTACTCCAGTAAAGTACAGATACTTGAAAAATGTACTTAAGTACAGTAACGAAGTAGTTTTACTTCGTTACTGATCACCACTGGTTGTGGTTAAGGAGAGACCCCCCCCCCCCCCACATGATTGTGAAGTGCTTTGGGTGTACAACAATACACAATAAAGTGCTATATAAATGCATCATTCATTCATTCATGATCGTGCATTAGGTGTGCGTTATGTCCGTTATAAATGATGCGCAAACAAACCGTGTATGTGCGCTCTCGGCGCACTCATATTCCTGCTTGAATACAGCTCAGTATATTCACGTAGTTGTTTTATAACAGATGCTCGCGTGTGTTGGAGAAGTTTATAGGATCAGTGGTGTTCATACGGGCACCAGACACTGCAAACAGCTTTTTCTTACAGAGGAACTACTGATGGCTAGGGGTGTGTGATATATATCGTCTGCGATAAAACGCACCAGTTTTTTTTTTTTTTTTCGTTTTACGCACCATTTACACGTGGTAGGGAGCAGGTGCACATTTATTTTGGACCAACTAACATTTTGAAAATACGAAACACAAGTTTACGTCAGAACGGCTTTACGAACGATTTACATAAAAATGAGTTCTGCTCGTGTTTCATGAATGAGGCCCAGGTAGTTTTTCTGCTTGTTTTCTTACTGACTTACATCGTAGGAAGTCGTTCCTGGTTCTGGGAACAATGTTGGTGAACGTGACTGTGGAAATCAACAGACATGAACAGTGTGATTCTCATGATGCTGCATACATTTCTAATATGATGTTCTCCATGATATGAGATGATGATGAACTGGTTTCTGAGAGCAGATGAATCTCCAGGGCCCTCATTTATCAACAGTGCCTATGCACAGATGTGTGCGTAATGAGTGCGTAAGAACAGTTTCACGTAAAGTATAGGATTTACCAACTTGTACTTGTGTAGAAATGTGTGTAAATATAAGCACACCTCTGAGCATGCCTACGCAGAGAATCTAGTGGTAGAATAGCGACACTACACATAAAAAGCATTTAAGGGTGTCACAGTATGCATTAAGCAATCCACATATGTCCTGTGTTTCCTTTTATTAGGAATACAATTCCTACAGGGAGCGCATTTTCAGAAATTGTACTGATCTGCTTGGCAAGAGCACAGAGTAGCTTCTGAGTAGGGGTTATGGTTTGAATCACGTGATTTTTAAAGGGAAGTGTTGTCACCATATATGGTTCAATTGGAGGCGTTTCCAAATGCAAATGACCACGAACGTGAACCAGCATGGTACTTACACACATGTGGGATTTATCAACAATGATCACTTACTGGTGTGTGTAAGAACTGCGTGCGAAGTTTGTAAATATGGATTTTCTTGTACTTAGGCACATTCTAAATTTATTCTATTTCATAGAGCAAAATATAGAACCTTTTCTACACATTGTTGATAAATGAGGGCCCAGGACTTTACCTCTGTCTGAGATCTTCTTGAGCTCCTCTTTGCAGAAATCCTCCAGTTTGTCTCTCAGCTGACAGACAGATTCTCTCAGACCATCAGAAGAGAAGAGAGAACTGAAGAGATCATAATTTCCATCTGTAGATTCAGGAGGTGCTGAGAGAGACTGGAAACTCTACAGAAATCAAAACTCATCAGCTCCACACTTCACCCAATAACCTGCTCCAACATCAGATTTGACTGCTCTTTAGTAATTCACCTCAATCCAGCACTTTCACAGCATCAGCTCATATTCATTATATCACATGAAGAGCTGCAGATTCTAGTATTTGCCACTTACACACTATATGTGGACTTTCTAAGAAATCGTTTGTATGATAAAACATCTGCTAAGAGCATAAATGTCCGTCTAACAGCTCAAGCACATCAATGGAGTCTTATTGTAGAGTTGAGTAGATTTGCTCAAGAAAAGCAGCTCAAAGGCTATGATTAGACTGATAGAGTGGTTAGAAACATTGAAACTTTACAAGGATCCTGAAGACACACTAAGGTTTGGTTGGGTTTCAGTACGCTGATGCATTGCTGATATACAGCCTCACTTCATGTTTGGGGTCTCCATGGTCAAATTCATCAATGTGTTACAGGAAATCAAGTTTGAGGATCAAGTGATCCAATTTTGATTAATGTTCCAGACTCCGAATCAGTACTAAATGTATAAATAAATTTATAAATAAAGTGAAATGAAATGAAATGACCCTGTTCTTCTAGATCTGTGTAACCTGCAGGATCTGCTCAAGTCCACTATGACCCTGTTCTTCTAGATCTCTGTTACCTGCAGGATCTGCTCAAGTCCACTATGATCCTGTTCTTCTAGATCTCTGTTACCTGCAGGATCTGCTCAAGTCCACTATGATCCTGTTCTTCTAGATCTGTGTTACCTGCAGGATCTGCTCAAGTCCACTATGACCCTGTTCTTCTAGACCTGTGTTACCTGCAGGAACTGGATGTGATCCTGTGTGTGTGAAAGCTGCTCCAGCTCAGCGTTTCTCCTCCTTAGATCATTGATCTCCTGCTCCAGTCGCTCCAGTCGTTCTTCAGCTTGATTTACTGCTTGCTTTTCCTGATCTCTGATCAGCTGTATCAGCTCAGACCGGCTTCTCTCAATGGAGCGGATGAGCTCAGTAAAGATCCTCTCACTGTCCTCCACTGCTGTCTGTGCAGAGCGCTGTTAGGACACACAATGATTCAGGCTTCAGTGAGTCTGAACTGAGACTGAGACAAACTTCTCTTCTTCTCCAGACTCACCTTGTGAGACTTCACCGTCTCTCTCAGCTTCTGAAGATCTTTCTCTCTCTGCTGGATTCTCTGCTGGAACGTCTTCTGCGTCTCCTTCAGCTGATTCTGCAGGACAAACAGATGAAAGTGAATATCACAGAAAACTACTGCCACTAGATCACCATGTGAACAGATGAATCCAGTAAACGTAGGGTGAGGCAGTTTAAAGGTCACTTAACTGAATTTGTAACCAATGGCTGTAAGTTCAAACTCCAGAAGTGATGGTTATAATCATCGTACATGAATTATCATGAAGAATATGGTCTGTTTCACATCTTAAGCGTAAGTATTATAAAAGTGAAACTGACACAGAGCTTCAGCAGTGTTTCTGCTGCGTAATGAAGCTGTGGCGCTACACAGAAAAGAAATGAAGCTATACGTGACTGAAATCATCTGGGCCCGTACTTATCAAGCTTTACAAAGTACCATTTTAGTCTCAAGTGTTGAGAATTCATGAAATTTACTCCTACTTCCAAACTTAAGTATAAAAGCAAGTTATCACATTTCTTAAAGCTAAGAATCACATTTACTCTCTCCGTAAGAAAAATGTTCTTGAAATGTTTGACGACGAGCAGTTAATCAAATGGTTACATTTCCTCAGTTATTCAAAACGAGCAAAGAACATTTACATTACCAAAGAACATCATAACTGACTTCAGTCTATAGCTCGAGTATTATATGCTCTTTAAAAAACACTCCCGTTATAATCAGTGAAGCTACCTAAACTGTAAAAATTATTTATTGTCAGTTGTGTGAACGTAAACTCTATTAGGAATTTAACCATTCAACGTGAATGTATGAGTATATTCTTAAATAAGGAAATCTTCAGTGAACAGTGAAACTTCTTCTTGTTCATTACTGCTGTTGTGTGCAGTGTGAACGCTGTAAGCTGTTAACATGGGTTTTAATATAAACACATTAAACCAGAGGTCTTCAATCCTGCTCCTGGAGACCCACTCTCTTGGAAAGTTTATTTCCAACCGGCTTCAGCACACCTGCCTGCTATTTTCAAGCAGTCTTGAGGAGCTTGATTGGCCGCGTCAGGTGTGTTTGAATAGGGTTGTAACTAAACTCTTCAGGATAGTGGGTCCCCAGGAACAGGGTTGAAGACCTCTGCATTAAAAACTGTTCTAAGTATCAGCAATATTTTATTTGTGTGTTGTTATAAATACCTGTTTCTCTGTCATCTGTGCTGCAGCTGATACAATGTCGTGGTTTTTATGATCATCCGTCGTACACAGCACACATATACATTTCTGATCAGTGCGACAGAAAACCTCAAGAAGCTTCTCATGTTTCTGGCAGATCATCTCCTGCAGTCGTCCAGTGGCTTCAATCACTTTGTGTTTCTTTCCTTTAAACCAGCTCTCGTGTTGTTCAAGGTGACTCAGACAGTAAGAGTTGAGACACACCAGACAGGACTTGACGGCTTTGTATTTTCTTCCAGTACAGACGTCACACTGCACATCTCCAGCTCCAGCGTCACAGTCATCAGATAGTTTGGTCTTCTTCAGTTTCTCCACCATTTCAGCCAGAATGGTGTTTTTCCCAAAGCAGGTCTTGGACTGAAGGTCTGTCTGCACTGAGGGCAGCTGTAGACTCTCATCTGATCCTCCTGATCCCAGCAGCCTGTAATACAGATCTTACAGTAACTGTGTCCACACTGGATGGTCACTGGATCCTTCAGGAGATCCAGACACACTGGACACGTGAACTCATTCTGATCCACTGAAATTCTGGCTTCTGCCATGTTTCTCCTTGAATACAGAGACACAAACACACAACAGCTCTTCAGTTTCTCTTTCCCTGAACTCATGTGACTTCTGTTTCCTGGTTCTGTGTTCGAGTGACGTGTGTAAAACAGGCGTGTCTGTGAGTCTGTAAAGCAGGTTCCTCATTCCTGCTCCTGTAGAGATTAGTAAAGACGTACTTGAATGCTATTAAAGTAAATGCAAAGACCTTGAGTAGTTGATTTAGGTGCGTTTAATTCAGATCAAATCTAAACTCTGTATGAAAGTGACACTCCTGGACTAGGAATGGGGAACACTGGTAAGACCAGGAGCATAGTAAGAAAGTAAATAGAGTGAGTTTTGAATAAAACACTTAGCCTGGTTGCTAGGGTCTTCTGAGTGGTTGCTAGGGTGTTTCTATGTCATTGCTTTGGTTTCCTGTAAGGTCTCTCAAACTATCTTTGAGGTTTTTCTGACATAGACCTTTTAACTATTCCCAGAACACGTCTTAAGACAAGGGGTGACCGTGCTTTCTGTGTCTCTCCCCAAGTCATGGAGAACTATGTGTTCTGTTCAATCTTTTAAAAAACACCTAAAGACATCTTTTTGGACAGGCTTTTAACTAGCAATATGATCTGGAAGCATTTTTTTGTGATATCTGGAGGTATTTGTACAGCGGGTATTTTAACTTGTTTTGTTTTGATCTTAATTTTTGATTGTGAAGCACTTTGTGACTCTTTGTCTGTGAAAGATGCTATATAAATATAAACTGATCCGGACTGTTCCTGTGGTCATGTGAAGGTGACCTGCTCTCAGAGATTCATGCGCTGGATGTTTGATGTCCAGGGCTCGATCTTTCCCCCAATGTGTGTTCAATATAGAAGACAAATTTGACTCCGGATTGCTTTTGCTCCTGAGTGGAGGTTGTTTTAAAGGGTCTTGCTCTCTGAGAGCGTGATACACATAGACAGACAGAGAGAGAGAGAGATGTTTTCTGTTATTCCAGCGCTGAAGCCGCTCGTTCTGGAGCTCGACTCGGTTTCTCAGAGAGATTTCTCATCACAGAGCTACATGACTGTGAAAGTGGACTGATGACAGAGATATATATATATATATATATTATATATATATATATATATATAATAAAACTATTTTATTTCAATATAATTAGAATACATTTACATTTAGTCATTTTGCAGACGCTTTTATCCAATGCGACTAACAATTGGGGAATACGTAAAGCGATTAATCTTGAAGAGGCAATTTAATTTGTATTAGTCAGTCAGTAATATATACATTTATATTTTTTACATAATTTTAATTATATAAAAATTATATATAGAGTTTAATTTACATGAAACTGTCACTATGTAAAATATCATAATGTTCCTAAAATGCTTCATTTTCTTCAGGTTTATATATTTCTTTTGTTAAATGTGATCCTGACATGTTTTTGATGTTTTTTGGAGTCGCTATGTGTTGTATTGCATTCAGGAATATTGCTGGTGTGTGACTGTGCACAGATGATTCATAGATTGATGAGAGTTTAATTTTTGGATTTAGTCTGTAATCGTTCTAAGCAACTTTTTGTAAAACAACAGAAGTCTATGATATGACCTCATTTAGGTGTGTGTGTGTGTGTGTGTGCGTGTGTGTGCGTGTGTGTGTACATGTGTGTGCGTGTGTGTGCGTGTGTGCGCGTGTGTGCGCGTGTGTGCGCGTGTGTGCGTGTGTGTGCGTGTGTGTGTGTGTGTGTGTGTGTGTGTGTTGGATGCTGGTAGGTGTGTTTGTTTGGTTGTTGACATTCAATGTGTTTTATTACTATTTATTTGTTTTGCGTTATGTGCAAATTAAATTATTACTCCTTAAGATTCTAAAACAGCCCAAAGATAATTAATTTACTCCTACAAAAATTAACTTGTGGCCAGCTGATATTCAGCATATGATTAATTATTTTTTACTTCACATAAATGTTCTGACAAATATTCAGGCTTCATCAAACTGAACATAATTCAACACTGCCCCCTGCTGGACAGACTGTCAGCTCACTTGAATAGTGCTGTTTATCACTAGTAGTGCTTATATTAACACTAAACGTTGAGTCTGTGCATCGTCCTGCAGCGTTTGAATGATTGCTGTTACTGTACTGTGTGATCAGATGTGACACTACATTAAAAACTAAATGATAGATTTCAGTCAACACAAAGAGGTTTAGAAAAGCACAGAAACACATTCTCGGCAGGACTCACACACACACTGATCTTACTGTCTATATGTGGATTTATTGCACATTTATTCTGACATGTGACAGAAGTTCACCTGCAGTATTAATGTCATGAAGAGAAAAGAGAATATATAACATCTCACTGTTACTGATTTATCATGCAGCTCAAAGCATTATGGGTAGAATCTCTCATCAGGTCTTTTCTGGTTCATCAACACAGTTTCACTGATGATCCAAGATAATAAAACCCAAACCCAGGATAGAGCGGCTGAGTGAATGTGGTCTGGACTGTGTGGATGAGGTTCATTGTGTCAGAGACGCTGTAGAAGGACAGAGTTCCTGCTCCGTGATCCACAAACACTCCTATTCTCCTGATGATGGACTTTACAGAGAGAACAGTCTCTATGTTATTGTGTCTGAATGAGTATCTGGAGGGAGAGCAGAACAAACTCCAGGACTGATTATTATATCCAAACCCACACTCATGACCAAATCCCTTCCTCCTGATGCTCTTATATGACACTGATATATCCACACCATTAGTTCCACTCCACTCCAGCTCCCAGTAACAGCGTCCACTCACACTCTCTCTACACAACACCTGAGAATACACATTAAATCTGTCTGGATGATCAGGATACGGCTGATCTGTGTCAGTGCCAGTAATCACTCTGTTGTTCTCAGACAGACGGAGGAGTTTATTCACTGTGTTCAGATCCAGAGTGAACTGATGGGAATCTGAAGGAGATAAAACACATCAGAATCAGGAATTATGAATCTGTTTGATCTTTTCATGTATCTGAACTCTTCATGTTCAGTGTATCATCAGTTTATCAGTACAGATGAGCAGATATCTGTTCAAATCATCATTTATATCATCAGTTATAAAACTCTTCTTTCATCTTCTAGGCAAGGCAAGTTTATTTATATAGCACATTTTATAGCAGCTTTACATAAAAAGTGAAATAATCATTCACAGCAATAAAAACAAGGAATTAAAAATAATAAAACAAGGAATTTTAAAATGATATAGAAATTGATTTAAAATGAAATTTAAAACAGTTAAATAGAATAGGATTATACATAAAATCTTCTACAGGAGAACATGAACACACTCAGTGAGCCTCATTCATTAAACTTGTGTAAATATGAGAAAGTCATTTGTGCGTAAAACAGACCTTCTCGAAAACTCTCCTCTGGATTCACAAACGCTTCGTAAACGTCCGATTTGATAGTTAAACGTGTATATTAATGAATTCCAATCATTCGTAAATAGTGTGCTCGTGCACGCTCATTCATAATTAGCATAATCCTCACCTACAGCTACACAAATGAGGTGTTCAGGAACGCAGTGGAATATTCTGGTTTACTTTCTCAGGTTTGGCTCCAGTATATTGCATAAATGCAAAAAAGACTAATAGGCCATTAGGGTTGTGACGGTGAGGACATTTCCCCACCGATTAATCGACGTGTTGTCACACCGGTTATAACGGTATCACCGCGGGGGGGGGGGGCGGGGGGTTGTGTCGTTTGAGTTTCCCCTCTGTTCAGTGTTTCTCAACCAGGGGGGCGAGAGATAAAACTATAATATAATATATTCACTAATATTATGACTCGCATGTTAAGTCATGTAAAAAAATATATAGCCTATACATAAATAACAGTACCACCTCTCTACATATTCTTTGTTTCGGAGAAGCAAAACGTCTCATCGCGCAGTGAATACAGACTGAATCGCGACTCAAAACCGCTGTATGAACACATGATACGAACACATGAAGCCAGTGTCACACTATTACACACAAGTTTTGATGGACGACTATTGTAATCAGGGTAAAGATGATTACAGTGACATGATCACCACTGGTGATGGCTAAGGAGAGACCCCCCCCCCCACATGATTGTGAAGCGCTTTGGGTGTACAACAATACACAATAAAGTGCTATATAAATGCATCATTCATTCATTCATGATCGTGCATTAGGTGTGCGTTATGTCCGTTATAAATGATGCGCAAACAAGCCGTGTATGTGCGCTCTCGGCGCACTCATATTCCTGCTTGAATACAGCTCAGTATATTCACGTAGTTGTTTTATAACAGATGCTCGCGTGTGTTGGAGAAGTTTATAGGATCAGTGGTGTTCATACGGGCACCAGACACTCCAAACAGCTTTTTCTTACAGAGGAACTACTGATGGCTAGGGGTGTGCGATATATATCATCTGCGATAATATGCACCATTTTTTTTTTTTTTTTTACGTTTTACGCACCATTTACACGTGGTAGGGAGCAGGTGCACATTTATTTTGTACCAACTAACATTTTGAAAATACGAAACACAAGTTTACGTCAGAACGGCTTTACGAACGATTTACATAAAAATGAGTTCTGCTCGTGTTTCATGAATGAGGCCCAGGTAGTTTTTCTGCTTGTTTTCTTACTGACTTACATCGTAGGAAGTCGTTCCTGGTTCTGGGAACAATGTTGCTGAACGTCACTGTGGAAATCAACAGACATGAACAGTGTGATTCTCATGATGCTGCATACATTTCTAATATGATGTTCCCCTTCATGGGAACTCGAACTGCGTCCCCTAGGGGTCGCTACGGGGAACGCCTCAGCGTGACTCGTGTCTGAAGATACATATTTAAAAACACCACCTGTTGGCCGGCGACAGCCCATGACGTCACTACCGGCGTGCCACAATATAAGTGCCGCCGGGAGATTACATCATCAGCTTTTTCGTCTTCACTGACTGGTCTGTTTGAAGAAACGTGCATTCTGGTAGGAATACAGTTTTCCTTTATTTATCATGGCGAGCACTAGCAAGGCGTTTGAGATTGTGTGTGGATCCGTGTCCTCGTTATTTGACACCCGATGACACACACGATCGTTGCGTCCTTTGTTTGGGCGAAGAGCACGCACGCGATGTCTTTGAGGGGGCAATCTGCGTGCACTGTGAGAAGCTCCGTTCTCGTCTGTCCCTCTTTTCGAGGAAAGAGGGGCAGCCGTCTGCTTCCCGCGATTCGATACCCACCGCTGCCGAGGCACGGAGGCGATTGGAATCGCGGGGTTCGCAGTTGGATATGGCCGATGAGTTAGAGAAGGACCGCCCTTTTTCGCGCGCGTCGGCCGAGAACGAGAGTGAGCTGCTGGATTGTGATGATGCGATCTTTCTGACATCATCAGATTCAGCGGTTAGTGCTCTGCTGGGTTATGCCCAGGAAGAGCAGGAGATGTTTGAGGGTGAGGAAGTTGAGACTGAACCCTCTCAATCCTCCTGCACTGCATATGAATGAGTTTTTGGAGGTTATGGATCATAAAAATAAATCTTTCTGGCCATAAATCCCCAGCTCGAGCGAGCCTTCCTTTCTTCATAAATCTCGATGTGGAGGTTGAGAAGGAGTGGAAAAGCTATTTTTCTCGTATTCTTAGGTTTCAGCATACTAGTTATGCTGACATTGAGGTGCGTGAAAATGGCTATGAGGGGATGCCCCCTGTGCAAGAGATGATAGCCAGCTTATCTCGCTGTGGGCGAGACATCCTCTCTCAAGGCTCCCTCCTTGCCATCTAAGCCCTTGAATCTTGCTTAAATGGCAGGGCATATGCAGCAGCAGGTCAGATCGTCGCTTCGTTGCACACTATGGCGGTGCTTCAGGCGTACCAGACTGATCTGCTGAAAGACCTGGATAAGGCTTTCTATAAAGTCCAGGTATGAGCCCGAACAACCAGGGGTCCTAGCCCATCTCGGTCTGGGGATCAGAGATGGGCTCAGAAGGCTAGTCTCGCGACTCATGCCCCTCCCCCGCCTGCGGGTAGGGCTAAAGAGAGGCATGGGTCAGAGAGAGGCAAAACCAGAGGGAGGTGTTCCGGATGAAGCGTCCTATATGACACTTTCGTCCGGACCAGAGTAAGACATCTACTCCTTTCCCTTAGGGGGGCATCGGCCCTCTTGATCCTCTCTAATTCCCCTGCAACCAATGGATGAGTACGATCCATTTCTAAAGGCTATCGGCTATCGCAGTGATTACATCACTCGTCGATACTAGATCCAGGCTAGTAGCGCTTCCTGTGGGTTGAGCTAGCATCGCTCCCCTCACCATAGAGGGTCACCTATGAGCATGCCGCTCCCTTCTGAGCGTCTAAATCTCCACTCGCCAGAGCTCGTTGTTGGTCGAGCTAGCATTGCTCCCCTCAACTAGAGGGTCACCTATGAGCGTGCCGCTCCCTTCTGAGCGTTTGAGTTCTCCTCTTATTCTGAAGAATGTGTTCTCCGCTCCCCAGAGCTCTGCGATTGGTCGCTCTCCTGTTGGTCGAGCTAGCCTTGCTCCCCTCACCTTAGAGGGTCACCTATGAGCATGCCGCTCCCTTCTGAGCGTCTAAGTTTCCTCTCATCTGAGGAATGAGTTCTCCGCTCTCCAGAGCTCGCTGTTGGTAGAGCTAGCGTTGCTCCTTTCACCTAGATGGTCATTTATGAGCATGCCGCTCCCTTCGGAGCGTCTGAGTTCCTTCTCATTTCTGAGGAATGAGTTATCCGCTCCCCAGAGCTCTGTGATAGATTGCTCTCCCTGATTGATCGAGCTAGCCTTGCTCCCCTCACTATGGAGGGTTAACTAGGAGCATGCCGCTCCTTTCTGAGCGTCTAAGTTTCCTCTCATCTGAGGAAGGAGTCCTCCGCTCTCCAGAGCTCGCGGTCGGTAAGAGCTAGCATTGCTCCCCTCACCTAGAGGGTCATTTATGAGCATACTGCTCCCTTCTGAGCGTCTGAGTTTCCTCTCATTTTGAGTTTCTCCGCTCCCTAGAGCTCTGTGATAGGTCGCTCTCCTTGCTGGTCGAGCTAGCATTGCTCCCCTCACTACTGAGGGTCATTTTTAGAGCATGCCGCTCCCTTCTAGGCGTGAGGAATGGTTTCTCCGCTCTCCAAAGCTCCTTATGGGTAGAGCCAGCACTGCTCCCCTCACACAGAGGGTCACTTATGAGCATACCGCTCCCTTATGGGCGTCTGAGTTCCCTCTCATTTTGGGGAATGAGTGTTCCGCCCTCCAGAGCTTGCTGTCGGTAGAGCTAACTTTGCTCCCCTCACCTAGAGGGTCACCTATGAGCATACCGCTCCCGTCTGAGCGTCTGAGTTTCCTCTCATTCTGAGGAATGAGTTCTCCGCCCTCCAGGGCTCGTGCTGGTCGAGCTAGCTTTGCTCCCCTCATTTAGAGGGTCATCTATGAGCAGGCCGCTCCCTTCTGAGCGTCTGAGTTCCCCTCTCATTCTGACGAATGAGTTCTCCGCTCTCCAGAGCTCTGTGATAGGTCGCTCTCCGTGTTGGTCGAGCTAGCATGGCTCCCCTCACCATAGAGGGTCACTTATGAGCATGCCGCTCCCTTCTGGGCGTCTGAGTCCCCTCACGTTAAGGGATGAGTCCTCCGCTCTTAGAGCTCCTCATTGGTAGAGCTAGCACGGCTCCCCTCACCAACGAGGGTCACCTATGAGCGTGCCGCTCCTGTCTGAGCGTCTGAGTTCCCTCTCATTTCGAGGGGTGTTTTCTCCGCTCTCCAGAGCTCGCTGTCGGTAGAGCTAGCATTTCTCCCCTCACCATAGAGGGTCGTTTATGAGCATGCCGCTCCCTTCTGAGCGTCTGAGTTCCCCCTTGCTCTGAAGGGTGAATAGTTCTCCGCCCCGGAGCCATAGAACGTTACCCATCTAGATAAGTGCACACGCTAAGATCTTTGGGCACTTCTGAAAAATCCACTCAGTGGTAAGATCGCACATCAAGTGTTTTTGCGTTCTTTCAAAAAATCCATGTTATGGTAAGTGCGCACGCTAGGCTTTGGGCACTTTTTAAAATCCACTCAAGTGGTAAGTTCGCACGTCAAAGATTCTGCGTTCTTTCTAAAAATCCCGTAAGGGTAGGGTTACGCGCACAGCTTCGTGCCCTCTTCTGAGCTGGTTAAAGCCCCGGCTTGTGCCTTGGGCCCCGCTCCTTTTGTCCCATATGGGTTGGGTTCCAAAAAGGGTGTTGCTACCAAAGGGTCTGTTGAGACAGTCCCTCAGCAAGCTTGTGCAGAGCAAGCGGTAGCTTCTGAGTGACCGGCCAGGACCTAGTTATTACCACTAGGTGCTTGGCCATATTCCCTTAAAGGAATCGTTCTGATTCCAGACCTTTGAGCTCTACCCTGGGTCCGGTAGTTCCGGCACCCAGCAGGTAAGGATTTTAGGGTATGTAGCTCAGGCTTCTGGCCGTAGGGGATAATGTCACTGACAGCCATCAACCGTCCCGGGGGCAACTCCCTTAGCCCGGTAGAGTTGGCTTAGTGCTCGCCTTTTTTGCGAAATTGGCTTGCACTCCCCTCAGCATGGCGGCGTGGGTATAGCGTTCCCCGTAGCGACCCCTAGGGGACGCAGTTCGAGTTCCCATGAAGGGGAACGTCTCAGGTTACGTATGTAACCATGGTTCCCCGAGTGGGGAACGAGACACTGCGTCCCCTAGGCTTTGGGCCATGCTTCGGACGCAAGCTTCAGACGAAGAAGCTGATGATGTAATCTCCCGGCGGCACTTATATTGTGGCACGCCGGTAGTGACGTCATGGGCTGTCGCCGGCCAACAGGTGGTGTTTTTAAATATGTATCTTCAGACACGAGTCACGCTGAGGCGTTCCCCGTAGCGACCCCTAGGGGACGCAGTGTCTCGTTCCCCACTCGGGGAACCATGGTTACATACGTAACCTGAGACGTTCTCCATGATATGAGATGATGATGAACTGGTTTCTGAGAGCAGATGAATCTCCAGGGCCCTCATTTATCAACAGTGCCTATGCACAGATGTGTGCGTAATGTATGCGTAAGAACAGTTTCACGTAAAGTATAGGATTTACCAACTTGTACTTATGCGTAGAAATGTGTGTAAATATAAGCACACCTCTGAGCATGCCTACGCAGAGAATCTAGTGGTAGAATAGCGACACTACACATATAAAGCATTTAAGGGTGTCACAGTATGCATTAAGCAATCCACATATGTCCTGTGTTTCCTTTTATTAGGAATACAATTCCTACAGGGAGCGCATTTTCAGAAATTGTACTGATCTGCTTGGCGAGAGCACAGAGTAGCTTCTAAGTAGGGGTTAGGGTTTGAATCACGTGATTTTTAAAGGGAAGTGTTGTCACCATAAATGGTTCAATTGGAGGCGTTTCCAAATGCAAATGACCACAAACGTGAACCAGCATGGTACTTACACACATGTGGGATTTATCAACAATGATCACTTACTGGTGTGCGTAAGAACTGCGTGCGAACGTTTGATAAATATGGATTTTCTTGTACTTAGGCACATTCTAAATTTATTCTATTTCATAGAACAAAATATAGAACCTTTTCTACACATTGTTGATAAATGAGGGTCCAGGACTTTACCTCTGTCTGAGATCTTCTTGAGCTCCTCTTTGCAGAAATCCTCCAGTTTGTCTCTCAGCTGACAGACAGATTCTCTCAGATCATCAGAAGAGAAGAGAGAACTGAAGAGATCATCATTTCCATCTGTAGATTCAGGAGGTGCTGAGAGAGACTGGAAACTCTACAGAAATCAAAACTCATCAGCTCCACACTTCACCCAATAACCTGCTCCAACATCAGATTTGACTGCTCTTTAGTAATTCACCTCAATCCAACATTTTTCAAGTCCACTATGACCCTGTACTTCTAGATCTGTGATACCTGCAGGATCTGCTCAGGTCCACTATGACTCTGTTCTAGATCTGTGATACCTGCAGGATCTGCTCAGGTCCACTATGACCCTGTTCTAGATCTGTGATACCTGCAGGATCTGCTCAAGTCCACTATGACCCTGTTCTTCTAGATCTGTGTTACCTGCAGGATCTGCTCAAGTCCACTATGACCCTGTTCTTCTAGATCTGTGTTACCTGCAGAATCTGCTCAAGTCCACTATGACCCTGTTATTCTAGATCTGTGTTACCTGCAGGATTTGCTCAAGTCCACTATGACCCTGTTCTTCTAGATTTGTGTTACCTGCAGGATCTGCTCAAGTCCACTATGACCCTGTTCTTCTAGATCTGTGTTACCTGCAGGATCTGCTCAAGTCCACTATGACCCTGTTCTTCTAGACCTGTGTTACCTGCAGGAACTGTTCAAGTCCACTATGAACCTGTTCTTCAAGATCTGTGTTACCTGCAGGATCTGCTCAAGTCCACTATGACCCTGTTCTTTTAGACCTGTGTTACCTGCAGGAACTGTTCAAGTCCACTATGATCCTGTTCTTCAAGATCTGTGTTACCTGCAGGATCTGCTCAAGTTCACTATGACCCTGTTCTTCTAGATCTGTTTTACCTGCAGGATCTGCTCAAGTCCACTATGACCCTGTTCTTCTAGATCTGTGTTACCTGCAGGATCTGCTCAAGTCCACTATGACCCTGTTCTTCTAGATCTGTGTTACCTGCTGGATCTGCTCAAGTCCACTATGACCCTGTTCTTCAAGATCTGTGTTACCTGCAGGATCTGCTCAAGTCCACTATGACCCTGTTCTTTTAGATCTGTGTTACCTGCAGGATCTGCTCAAGTCCACTATGACCCTGTTCTTTTAGACCTGTGTTACCTGCAGGAACTGTTCAAGTCCACTATGATCCTGTTCTTCAAGATCTGGGTTACCTGCAGGATCTGCTCAAGTTCACTATGACCCTGTTCTTCTAGATCTGTGTTACCTGCAGGATCTGCTCAAGTCCACTATGACCCTGTTCTTCTAGATCTGTGTTACCTGCTGGATCTGCTCAAGTCCACTATGACCCTGTTCTTCTAGATCTGTGTTACCTGCAGGATCTGCTCAAGTCCACTATGACCCTGTTCTTCTAGATCTGTGTTACCTGCAGGATCTGCTCAAGTCCGCTATGACCCTGTTCTTCTAGATCTGTGCTACCTGCAGGAACTGCTCAAGTCCACTATGACCCTGTACTTCTAGATCTGTGTTACCTGCTGGATCTGCTCAAGTCCACTATGACCCTGTTCATCTAGATCTGTGTTACCTGCAGGATCTGCTCAAGTCCACTAAAACCCTGTTCTTCTAGATCTGTGATACCTGCAGGATCTGCTGAAGTCCACTATGACCCTGTTCTTCTAGATCTGTGTTACCTGCAGGATCTGTTCAAGTCCACTATGATCCTGTTCTTCTAGATCTGTTACCTGCAGGATCTGCTCAAGCCCACTATGATCCTGTTCTTCTAGATCTGTGTTACCTGCAGGATCTGCTCAAGCCCACTATGACCCTGTTCTTCTAGATCTGTGTTACCTGCAGGATCTGCTCAAGTCCACTATGATCCTGTTCTTCTAGATCTGTGATACCTGCAGGATCTTTTCAAGTCCACTATGACCCTGTTCTTCTAGATCTGTGTTACCTGCACAATCTGCTCAAGTTGACTATGATCCTGTTCTTCTAGATCTGTGTTACCTGCAAGATCTGCTCAAGTCCACAATGACCCTGTTCTTCTAGATCTGTGTTACCTGCAGGATCTGCTCAAGTCCACTATGACCCTGTTCTTCTAGATCTGTGTTACCTGCAGGATCTGCTCAAGTCCACTATGACCCTGTTCTTCTAGATCTGTGATACCTGCAGGATATTTTCAAGTCCACTATGACCCTGTTCTTCTAGATCTGTGTTACCTGCACGATCTGCTCAAGTTGACTATGATCCTGTTCTTCTAGATCTGTGTTACCTGCAGGATCTGCTCAAGTCCACTATGACCCTGTTCTTCTAGATCTGTGTTACCTGCAGGATCTGCTCAAGTCCACTAAAACCCTGTTCTTCTAGATCTGTGTTACCTGCAGGATCTGATCAAGTCCACTATAACCCTGTTCTTCTAGATCTGTGTTACCTGCAGGAACTGGATGTGATCCTGTGTGTGTGAAAGCTGCTCCAGCTCAGCGTCTCTCCTCTTCAGATCATTGATCTCCTGCTCCAGTCGCTCCAGTCGTTCTTCAGCTCGACTCACTGCTTGCTTTTCCTGATCTCTGATCAGCTGTATCAGCTCAGAGCGGCTTCTCTCAATGGAGCGGATGATCTCAGTAAAGATCCTTTCACTGTCCTCCACTGCTGTCTGTGCAGAGCGCTGTTAGGACACACAGTGATTCAGGCTTCAGTGAGTCTGAACTGAGACTGAGACAAACTTATCTTCTCCAGACTCACCTTTTGAGACTTCACCGTCTCTCTCAGCTTCTGAAGATCTTTCTCTCTCTGCTGGATTCTCTGCTGGAACGTCTTCTGCGTCTCCTTCAGCTGATTCTGCAGAACAAAGATTTGAAAGTGAATGTCACAGAAAACTACTGCCACTAGATCATCATGTGAACAGATGAATCCAGTAAACGTAGGGTGAGGCAGTTTAAAGGTCACTTAACTGAATTTGTAACCAATGGCTGTAAGTTCAAACTCCAGAAGTGATGGTTATAATCATCGTACATTAATTATCATGAAGAATATGGACTGTTTCACATCTTAAGCGTAAGTATTATAAAAGTGAAACTGACACAGAGCTTCAGCAGTGTTTCTGCTGCGAAATGAAGCTGTGGCGCTACACAGAAAATAAATGAAGCTATACATGACTTAAATCATCTGGGCCCGTACTTATCAAGCTTCTCAAAGTGCCATTTTAGTCTCAAGTGTTGAGAATTCATGAAATTTACTCCTACTTCCAAACTTAAGTATAAAATCAAGTTATCAAATGTCTTAAAGCTAAGAATCACATTTACTCTCTCAGTAAGAAAAATGTTCTTGAAATGTTTGACGACGAGCAGTTAATCAAATGGTTACATTTCCTCAGTTATTCAAAACGAGCAAAGAACATTTGCATTACCAAAGAACATCATAACTGACTTCAGTCTATAGCTCGAGTATTATATGCTCTTTAAAAAACACTCCCGTTATAATCAGTGAAGCTACCTAAACTGTATGATGAATAAATCTCTTACTCCTTATTTACACTGCACACGTCTGCGGCGCGTTACGGGTCTGACGCGAGCTCTCTACCGGAGCTGATCGCAGCCTCTCACCACGCGGCTTTTCTCTGCGCTGCATTACTAAAGATATAGGCGTCTATTTTTGATGAATAATAATAATTGTCTTGCTGTCTTCAAAGACATCAGCAACAGGCTTTATCTCAAACTATCATCAATACACTATACCAGTGATCCTCATATCTGGCTCGCGAGGTCCACTTTCCTGCAGAGTTTAGCACCAATCCTTATCAAACTCCCCTACCTGTGATTTTCTAATGATCCTGAAGACATTGATTAGCATGCTCAGGTGTGTTTGATTAGGGTTAGAGCTAAACTCTGCAGGAAAATGGATCTCGCGAGCCAGATTTGAGGATCCCTGCACTATACTATCGTCACCATAAATTGAATTGTGATAATGCTTCGTTTCCTTGCTATAATATAGTCTCTTAAAAAATATTTTTCAGTTGTGTGTTGAACGTAAACTCTTATTAGGAATTTAACCATTCGACGTGAATGTATGAGTATATTCTTAAATAAGGAAATCTATTCAGTGATTGGTCCATGCGTATGTCATCATCCACAATCCCGTTTGTGGCACAGCAAAGTGTCATGAATCATCTCTAAGACTGACACTTAAGATTGAGTCCTACACTTTACTTAAATTACGACTGAGATGCTTGATAACTAACTTTAAATTGCAGCTTTTAACCAAGATTTTTTTCACACTTAAGTCCATTTTTAGCAGTTATTTTGAGAGTAATTCTTAGAGGCTTGATAAATACGGGCCCTGGATTCAGTCAGATTTACTGAATAGAAACTCACCTGTTACTGCATTTAACTTGCATATTGACTGATAGAAGTATATATTTGATCAAAGCGAGGGTAAATAGTTCACTCCATTGTTTTATGTTGCTTAAAACCTGTTTTATGGAAGATTGTGTTGATTGTGTAAGGTTTACGGTGTGTTTTCAGTGAACAATGAAACTTCTTCTTGTTCATTACTGCTGTCGTGTGCAGTGTGAACGCTGTAAGCTTGAAGACCTCTGCATTAAAAACTGTTCTAACTAAGTATCAGCAATATTTTATTATTGTGTAGTTATAAATACCTGTTTCTCTGTCATCTGTGCTGCAGCTGATACAATGTCGTGGTTTTTATGTTCATCCGTCATACACAGCACACATATACATTTCTGATCAGTGCGACAGAAAACCTCAAGAAGCTTCTCATGTTTCTGGCAGATCATCTCCTGCAGTCGTCCAGTGGCTTCAATCACTTTGTGTCTCTTTCCTTTAAAGAAACTCTCGTGTTGTTCGAGGTGATTCTGACAGTAAGAGTTGAGACACACCAGACAGGACTTGACGGCTTTGTATTTTCTTCCAGTACAGACGTCACACTGCACATCTCCAGCTCCAGCGTCACAGTCAGCAGATAGTTTGGTCTTCTTCAGTTTCTCCACCATTTCAGCCAGAATGGTGTTTTTCCCTAAAGCAGGTCTTGGACTGAAGGTCTGTCTGCACTGAGGGCAGCTGTAGACTCTCATCTGATCCTCCTGATCCCAGCAGCCTGTAATACAGATCTTACAGTAACTGTGTCCACAATGGATGGTCACTGGATCCTTCAGGAGATCCAGACACACTGGACACGTGAACTCATTCTGATCCACTGAAATTCTGGCTTCTGCCATGTTTCTCCTTGAATACAGAGACACAAACACACAACAGCTCTTCAGTTTCTCTTTCCCTGAACTCATGTGACTTCTGTTTCCTGGTTCTGTGTTCGAGTGACGTGTGTAAAACAGGCGTGTCTGTGAGTCTGTAAAGCAGGTTCCTCATTCCTGCTCCTGTAGAGATTAGTAAAGACGTACTTGAATGCTATTAAAGTAAATGCAAAGACCTTGAGTAGTTGATTTAGGTGCGTTTAATTCAGATCAAATCTAAACTCTGTTTGAAAGTGACACTCCTGGACTAGGAATGGGGAACACTGATAAGACCAGGAGCATAGTAAGAAAGTAAATAGAGTGAGTTTTGAATAAAACACTTAGCCTGGTTGCTAGGGTCTTCTGAGTGGTTGCTAGGGTGTTTCTATGTCATTGCTTTGGTTTCCTGTAAGATCTCTCAAAACGATCTTTGAGGTTTTTCTGACATAGACCTTTTAACTATTCCCAGAACACGTCTTAAGACAAGGGGTGACCGTGCTTTCTGTGTCTCCCCAAGTCATGGAGAACTATGTGTTCTGTTCAATCTTTTAAAAAACACCTAAAGACGTTTCTTTTTGGACAGGCTTTTAACTAGCAATATGATCTGGAAGCAATTTTTTGTGATATCTGGAGGTATTTGTACAGCGGGTATTTTAACTTGTTTTGTTTTGATCTTAATTTTTGATTGTGAAGCATTTGTGACTCTTTGTCTGTGAAAGATGCTATATAAATATAAACTGATCCGGACTGTTCCTGTGGTCATGTGAAGGTGACCTGCTCTCAGAGATTCATGCGCTGGATGTTTGATGTCCAGGGCTCGATCTTTCCCCCCAATGTGTGTTCAATATAGAAGACAAATTTGACTCCGGATTGCTTTTGCTCCTGAGTGGAGGTTGTTTTAAAGGGTCTTGCTCTCTGAGAGCGTGATACACATAGACAGACAGAGAGAGAGAGAGATGTTTTGTGTTATTCCAGCGCTGAAGCCGCTCGTTCTGGAGCTCGACTCGGTTTCTCGGAGAGATTTCTCATCACAGAGCTACATGACTGTGAAAGTGGACTGATGACAGAGACGCAGGGCATTTCTCATGTCTTTGTTTCTGAAGGAGGTCAGAGAAAACTCAAATATAGAGCAGAACGACAGAACTGAACAGTATGGCAACTCAAACACTATTCAAACATTTATTTACTCAACATAATATTTACTTTATGTTGTGGTAATATTCAGTTAATTTCATTTTCATTGAAAAAAAAAAAAAGATAAAAAAAAACTATTTTATACAATTTACATTTTATATGTAGTGTTATTTTGTGTTTGTGTATATATATATATATATATATATAGTGCCCTCCACTAATATTGGCACCCTTGGTAAATATGACCAAAGGAGGCTGTGAAAATAAATCTGCATTGTTTATCCTTTTTATCTTTCATTCAAAAAATTCACAAAATTCCAACCTATCATTGAAGTAAAACAATTGAAAGTGGGGAGAAAATCTCATGATGAAATAAATGCTTTCACTATTTCATGTTGGCCACAATTATTGGCACCAATTATTGCAACGTCCTTTTCCCAGGGTAACAGCTCTGAGTTTTCTCCTATAATGCCTGAAGAGTTTGGAGAACACCTGACAAGAGATCAGAGACCATTTTCTTCATACAGAATCTCTCCAGATCCTTCAGATGCACAGCTCCATGACGGTGCTTCTTCTCTTCAGTTCACCTCACTCATTTTCTGTAGGGTTCAGGTCAGAGGACTGAGACAGCAATGGTAAAAGATTCATTTTGTGCTCAGTGACCCATTTTTGTGTTTATTTTGATGTTTGTTTTGGATTGTTGTCCTGCTGAAAGATCAAAACATGGCCCATTATAAGATTTCTAACAGAGGCAGTCAGATTTTGATTTTTTATCTGTTGGTATTTGATAGAATCCATGATGCCATGCATCTGAACAAGATGTCCAGGACCTCCAGCAGAAAAACAGGCCCACAACATTAAAGATCCAGCAGTATATTTAACCGTGGACATGGGGGACTTTTTATCCCTGTTTGTACTAAACTCATCTGGTGGGGTTGCTGCCAAAAAGCTATTTTTTCAGTTTCATCTGACAATAGAAGCCAGTGCCATTTGAAGTTCCAGTCGTGTCTCACAACTGAATTTGCTGGAGTTTGTTTTTGGATGAGTGAGGAGAATTTTTCTTGAAACCCTCCCGAACAACATGTGCTGATTTAGGGGATGTTTGATGTTTTTGTTTTCAGGTTTCTGACCCCAAGACTCAACTAATCTCTGCAATTCTCCAGCTGTGATCGTTGGAGAGTCTTTGGCTACTCAAACTCTCCTCCTCAGCATTCATTAGGACGATATAGACACACGTCCTCTTTCAGGCAGATTTTTAACATTTTTAGTTGATTGGAACCTCTTAATTATTACCCTGATGGTGGGAATGGAGATGTTCAATGTTTTAACTCTTTTCTTACAGCCACTTTCTATTTTGTGATGCTCAACAATCTTGTTCTTCACATCAGAAATATATTTTTGGTTTTTTCTCATTGTGATGGATGATAAAGGGAATTTGACCTTTGTGTTCCTCATATTTATAATCCTGTGGAACAGAAAGTCATGGCTGGACAAGTTCATGCTCCTAGTCACCCTGGTGTGCTAAAAAATGTAAATATGAATGGGAATATACTTCAGAGATATTTTACTCATAAGAATTTCAGAGGGTGCAAATAATTGTGGCCAGCATTCATTGGAGAAAAACATTTATTTCATCATGAGATTTTCTCCCCACTTTCAATTGTTTTACTTCAATGATAGGTTAGAATTTTGTGAATTTATTGAGTGAAAGATCAAAAGGATAAACAATGCAGATTTATTTTCCCAGCCGTCCTTTGCTCATATTTATCAAGGGTGCCAATATTAGTGGAGGGCACTGTATGTATATATATGTATATATAATAAAACTATTTGATTTCAATATAATTAAAATAATTTGTATTAGTCAGTCAGTAATATATACATTTATATTTTTTACATAATTTTAATTATATAAAAAATTATATATAGAGTTTAATTTACATGAAACTGTCACTATGTAAAATATCATAATGTTCCTAAAATGCTTCATTTTCTTCAGGTTTATATATTTCTTTTGTTAAATGTGATCCTGACATGTTTTTGATGTTTTTTGGAGTCGCTATGTGTTGTATTGCATTCAGGAATATTGCTGGTGTGTGACTGTGCACAGATGATTCATAGATTGATGAGAGTTTAATTTTTGGATTTAGTCTGTAATCGTTCTAAGCAACTTTTTGTAAAACAACAGAAGTCTATGATATGACCTCATTTAGGGTGTGTGTGTGTGTGTGTGTGTGTGTGTGTGTGTGTGTGTTTTATTGGTCATCACGGTTAATGATGGATGCTGCTGGTAGGTGTGTTTGGTTGGTTGACATTTAATGTGTTTTATTACTATTTATTTGTTTTGCGTTATGTGCAAATTAAATTATTACTCAAGATTCTAAAACAGCCCAAAGATAATTAATTTACTCCTACAAAAATTAACTTGTGGCCAGCTGATATTCAGCATATGATTAATTATTTTTTACTTCACATAAATGTTCTGACAAATATTCAGGCTTCATCAAACTGAACATAGTTCAACACGGCCCCCTGCTGGACAGACTGTCAGCTCACTTGAATAGTGCTGTTTATCACTAGTAGTGCTTATATTAACACTAAACGTTGAGTCTGTGCATCGTCCTGCAGCGTTTGAATGGCTGATGGTACTGTACTGTGTGATCAGATGTGACACTACATTAAAAACTAAATGATAGATTTCAGTCAACACAAAGAGGTTTAGAAAAGCACAGAAACACATTCTCGGCAGGACTCACACACACTGATCTTACTGTCTATATGTGGATTTATTGCACATTTATTCTGACATGTGACAGAAGTTCACCTGCAGTATTAATGTCACAAAGAGAAAAGAGAATATATAACATCTCACTGTTACCGATTCGTCATGCAGCTCAAAGCATTATGGGTAGAATCTCACATCAGGTCTATTCTGATTCATCAACACAGTTTCACTGATGATCCAAGATAACAAACCCAAAACCCAGGATAGAGCGGCTGAGTGAATGTGGTCTGGACTGTGTGGATGAGGTTCATTGTGTCAGAGACGCTGTAGAAGGACAGAGTTCCTGCTCCGTGATCCACAAACACTCCTATTCTCCTGCTGATGGACTTTACAGAGAGATCAGTCTGTATGTTATTGTGTCTGAATGAGTAACTGGAGGGAGAGCAGAACAAACTCCAGGACTGATCATTATGTCCAAACACACACTCATCACCCCGTCCCTTCCTGCTGATGCTCTTATATGACACTGATATAAACACACCATTATCTCCACTCCACTCCAGCTCCCAGTAACAGCGTCCACTCACACTCTCTCTACACAACACCTGACACACACCAACAAATCTGTCTGGATGATCAGGATACGGCTGATCTGTGCGAGTGAATGTAATCTCGGTGTTGTTCTCAGACAGACGGAGGAGTTTATTCACTGTGTTCAGATCCAGAGTGAACTGATGGGAATCTGAAGGAGATAAAACACATCAGAATCAGGAATTATGAATCTGTTTGATCTTTTCATGTATCTGAACTATTCATGTTCAGTGTATCATCAGTTTATCAGTACAGATGAGCAGATATCTGTTCAAATCATCATTTATATCATCAATTATAAATCTCTTTAATCTTCTACAGAAGAACATGAACACACTCAGTGAGCCTCATTCATTAAACTTGTGTAAATATGAGAAAGTCATTTGTGCGTAAAACAGACCTTCTCGAAAACTCTCCTCTGGATTCACAAACGCCTCGTAAACGTCCGATTTGATAGTTAAACGTGTATATTAATGAATTCCAATCATTCGTAAATAGTGTGCTCGTGCACGCTCATTCATAATTAGCATACTCCTCACCTACAGCTACACAAATGAGGTGTTCAGGAACGCAGTGGAATATTCTGGTTTACTTTCTCAGGTTTGGCTCCAGTATATTGCATAAATGCAAAAAAGACTAATAGGCCATTAGGGTTGTGACGGTGAGGACATTTCCCCACCGATTAATCGACGTGTTGTCACACCGGTTATAACGGTATCACCGCGGGGGGGGTCGTTTGAGTTTCCCCTCTCAGTTCAGTGTTTCTCAACCAGGGGGGCGAGAGATAAAACTATAATATAATATATTCACTAATATTATGACTCGCATGTTAAGTCATGTAAAAAAATATATAGCCTATACATAAATAACAGTACCACCTCTCTACATATTCTTTGTTTCGGAGAAGCAAAACGTCTCATCGCGCAGTGAATACAGACTGAATCGCGACTCAAAACCGCTGTATGAACACATGATACGAACACATGAAGCCAGTGTCACACTATTACACACAAGTTTTGATGGACGACTATTGTAATCAGGGTAAAGATGATTACAGTGACATGATCACCACTGGTGGTGGTTAAGGAGAGACCCCCCCCACATGATTGTGAAGCGCTTTGGGTGTACAACAATACACAATAAAGTGCTATGTAAATGCATCATTCATTCATTCATGATCGTGCATTAGGTGTGCGTTATGTCCGTTAGAAATGATGCGCAAACAAACCGTGTATGTGCGCTCTCGGCGCACTCATGTTTCTGCTTGAATACAGCTCAGTATATTCACGTAGTTGTTTTATAACAGATGCTCGCGTGTGTTGGAGAAGTTTATAGGATCAGTGGTGTTCATACGGGCACCAGACACTGCAAACAGCTTTTTCTTACAGAGGAACTACTGATGGCTAGGGGTGTGCGATATATATCGTCTGCGATAATATCGTAATTTTTGTTTTAACAATGTGCAATTTGACAATATCGAGTATTGAAAAACCCAACAAAACAGGTACGTTACGGAGTGCACGCATACGTTATCCTGCGTGGTGATGAAGGGGTTAATCAGTGCACGTGCGCGTGTTCTTTCACTGCGTGATTCAGTCGATTAAAATGCATTAAGAGTGATCGCAAAATTCAAGATATGGTGGCAGAAAATGTATATATTTACGTTTCATTTGATTAAAATCACACAAAGAGTGCAGTTTTTTCTCCAAAAATAAGCACGATTACAAATGTGATATTGATTTTATACAACAGTTCGTGCTGCCACCTGCTGGCGGTTTAATTTCTCATTTAAAGTCTATTTTCGTTTTTAAAATAATTTTAAATAGCAGTTTTCAATGTTTTATGTTTAAAACGTCAAATGATGCACTTGTAACTGGTTAAAGCACTCCATGTCCCTCTGAGCTGCATTAAACCGTGTGTAAAGACATCTTCAGATGCAGCTTCTGCAGAGATTAATTTTGATGATACTGGTTTCATTTGTTTAGTAACAGCCTAAATGTGTATTATCTTAATTGACTGATTACATGCGACAATCTGACTCAAAAGATGTACACTTTTAGAAACAAAACTTTATTAAAAGGCAAAAATCCATTTAAACTTAAATGAAAAGATTACTTTTATCACTGATGTGAACTGAGCATGCAGAATATGAAGAATATCATAAACTGCTGCTGTCCACAGTATTCAGATATCAGCACAGTAACAAACTCTGCTAATTATCGTCATCGAAAAAATACCCAAAAATATCGAGATATCATTTTTTTCACTATCGCACACCCCTACTGATGGTGTCATGAATAATAATAAAACAATATTTTATTTTTTATTATTAAATTAATGCAATATAAAGATACATCCCAACAAGCCTTTGTAATTATTTATTTGAATTAATATGTATTTTATCATTTATTTACTTTTCACTTGGTAGATCTCGGTGAGTTTTCTCCCTGAATTAGATTAATGTCAGACTCAGAAGTCAACCGGCTTAAAACGGGCGCTTTTTCATTTCGTTTTGAAACTCTTCTTGTCTGTGTTACCTCACTCTTCTTGTCTGTGTCACCTCACTCTTCTTGTCTGTGTCACCTCACTCTTCTTCTCTGTGTCTCCTCACTCTTCTTGTCTGTCACCTCACTCTTCTTGTCTGTGTCACCTCACTCTTCTTGTCTGTGTCACCTCACTCTTCTTGTCTGTGTCACCTCACTCTTCTTGTCTGTGTCACCTCACTCTTCTTGTCTGTGTCACCTCACTCTTCTTGTCTGTGTCACCTCACTCTTCTTGTCTGTGTCACCTCACTCTTCTTGTCTGTCACCTCACTCTTCTTGTCTGTCACCTCACTCTTCTTGTCTGTGTCACCTCACTCTTCTTGTCAGTGTCACCTCACTCTTCTTGTCAGTGTCACCTCACTCTTCTCTGTGTCTCCTCACTCTTCTTGTCTGTGTCACCTCACTCTTCTTGTCACCTCACTCTTCTTGTCTGTGTCACCTCACTCTTCTTCTCTGTGTCTCCTCACTCTTCTTGTCTGTGTCTCCTCACTCTTCTTGTCAGTGTCACCTCACTCTTCTTCTCTGTGTCTCCTCACTCTTCTTGTCTGTGTCACCTCACTCTTCTTGTCACCTCACTCTTCTTGTCTGTGTCACCTCACTCTTCTTGTCTGTGTCACCTCACTCTTCTTGTCTGTGTCACCTCACTCTTCTTGTCAGTGTCACCTCACTCTTCTTGTCTGTGTCACCTCACTCTTCTTGTCAGTGTCACCTCACTCTTCTTGTCAGTGTCACCTCACTCTTCTTGTCTGTGTCACCTCACTCTTCTTGTCTGTCACCTCACTCTTCTTGTCAGTGTCACCTCACTCTTCTTGTCAGTGTCACCTCACTCTTCTTGTCTGTGTCACCTCACTCTTCTTGTCTGTGTCACCTCACTCTTCTTGTCTGTGTCACCTCACTCTTCTTGTCTGTCACCTCACTCTTCTTGTCAGTGTCACCTCACTCTTCTTGTCAGTGTCACCTCACTCTTCTTGTCAGTGTCACCTCACTCTTCTTGTCAGTGTCACCTCACTCTTCTTGTCTGTGTCACCTCACTCTTCTTGTCTGTCACCTCACTCTTCTTGTCAGTGTCACCTCACTCTTCTTGTCAGTGTCACCTCACTCTTCACGTGATAAATAAATCTGATCTGTGATGTAGAGGTCTGCGCGGGACTGTTTTAAAAAGTTATATAAAAATTGTAATCCTTATTTTTATTCGTTTTGTCAGGATATAATTCGTTTAGGCTAACATTCAGCCTACAACACAATAGGAAAACATGTAGCCTAATATCTATTTTATTAGTCTTGTCAAAATACTAAATTAATTTAACATCTTGCTGTTAACACAGTGAAAAGTACAGCAGAGGAAA
Source organism: Schizopygopsis pylzovi (assembly GCA_027422435.1). Lineage (NCBI taxonomy): Eukaryota > Metazoa > Chordata > Actinopteri > Cypriniformes > Cyprinidae > Schizopygopsis > Schizopygopsis pylzovi. Next base: position 34,625,625 of record CM049823.1, on the reverse strand, counting down.
ATAAATAAATTCGACACAGTCTGTCATTTAAAACGATAGGATAAGCATAATACAGAAAAAAGGAAAGAGGAGTTGAACGTCTTTCAAGGACATCGCATCCACGCTTTGCTCTATCGTTATTCTGCTCTGTCACTTATCACAACCTGTCTGTTCTGTTTTAGAGCTGTATATTATATCTATTAGCCTGCTCTGAGCATCGTTAAACATGCTGTGCTCAGACCCCGCAAATAAAACGAAGCACTGTTTCATGCGTGCAGCGCGGGCATAACGGTCCGAGTGCAGGCTGTACCGGTGCTCGATAAGAATAAAGCACAGATATGCTGTTCTGAAAGGACATCTGGGAACGGGATAATGTTAGACCGCCTGCTCCAGTTCAAACTGCAGAAGAGTTACAGACCGTTACCACGTTATATTCAGGAAATTAATCCTGCGGCGTAAGCAATCTGGTCGGAACAGCCACGGCAATGCAGACTTAGACTGATGTGATGCACGACTCTCCTTCGTTCCGCATTGAGCAGACGCGTTCAGTTCTAACTGAACAAAATTATTTTTATTACTAACGATCTAAACGACGGTAGGGGACGGTGCCACGGTGAGCAAGTGACATGACGGTGTTGCGGCTTAACACGGCATAACCGTCATCGCCGTCTATCACGGCAAGCCTGTAGGCCATATGTCTAACAATAAATATTCAATAATGTGTGTCCACCAAAGAAGCCAGTTGAAACAAATGTCAGGCGCTCTTCTTAAAATGACCAGCTGGTGACGCTTGAGAACGCTTTGGTGGCACAGCGTTTTTCCAGCTGAGACGCTTTAGGTGCTATGATTTGGAATATCCATGGCAGCAATGTATTACTATCTCTTTTTTAAGAATTTTACTAAATGTAAAAAAGCAGTAATATTGACTTCAATATAATTTTGCCAAAAAAAAAACAGAACGTTTTACGCACCATTTACACGTGGTAGGGAGCAGGTGCACATTTATAAACTAACATTTTGAAAATACGAACATTTTCATGAATTCAAAAGTTTACGTCAGAACGGATTTACGAACGATTTACATAAAAATGAGTTCTGCTCGTGTTTCATGAATGAGGCCCAGGTAGTTTTTCTGTTTGTTTTCTTACTGACTTACATCGTAGGAAGTCGTTCCTGGTTCTGGGAACAATGTTGGTGAACGTGACTGTGGAAATCAACAGACATGAACAGTGTGATTCTCATGATGCTGCATACATTTCTAATATGATGTTCTCCATGATATGAGATGATGATGAACTGGTTTCTGAGAGCAGATGAATCTCCAGGGCCCTCATTTATCAACAGTGCCTATGCACAGATGTGTGCGTAATGAATGCGTAAGAACAGTTTCACGTAAAGTATAGGATTTACCAACTTGTGCTTATGTGTAGAAATGTGTGTAAATATAAGCACACCTCTGAGCATGCCTACGCAGAGAATCTAGTGGTAGAAAAGCGACACTACACATAAAAAGCATTTAAGGGTGTCACAGTATGCATTAAGCAATCCACATATGTCCTGTGTTTCCTTTTATTATAAAAAAAACTACATTTATAATTTTTTGGTTTTAAACAGACAAGTTGCATAATTGGTGTCAAACCATTTAAAGGACAGCTGTGACAAATGTTTGTCTCAGTGCAATGGCTTATCTTGCATCATTGGAAGACTTGGCAAACAATGTGCTCCACAGGGAGCTTATTTTCAGAAATTGTACTGATCTGCTTGGCGAGAGCACAGAGTAGCTTCTAAGTAGGGGTTAGGGTTTGAATCACGTGATTTTTAAAGGGAAGTGTTGTCACCATATATGGTTCAATTGGAGGCATTTCCAAATGCAAATGACCACGAACGTGAACCAGCATGGTACTTACACACATGTGGGATTTATCAACAATGATCACTTACTGGTGTGTGTGTAAGAACTGCGTGCGCACGTTTGATAAATATGGATTTTCTTGTACTTAGGCACGGTCTACATTTCATTCATAGAACAAAATATAGAACCTTTTCTACACATTGTTGATAAATGAGGGCCCAGGACTTTACCTCTGTCTGAGATCTTCTTGAGCTCCTCTTTGCAGAAATCCTCCAGTTTGTCTCTCAGCTGACAGACAGATTCTCTCAGATCATCAGAAGAGAAGAGAGAACTGAAGAGATCATCATTTCCATCTGTAGATTCAGGAGGTGCTGAGAGAGACTGGAAACTCTACAAAAATCAAAACTCATCAGCTCCACACTTCACCCAATACCCTGCTCCAACATCAGATTTGACTGCTCTTTAGTAATTCACCTCAATCCAGCACTTTCACAGCATCAGCTCATATTCATTATATCACATTAAGAGCTGCAGATTCTAGTATTTGCAACTTACACACTATATGTGGACTTTCTAAGAAATCGTTTGTATGATAAAACATCTGCTAAGAGCATAAATGTCCGTCTAACAGCTCAAGCACATCAATGGAGTCTTATTGTAGAGTTGAGTAGATTTGCTCAAGAAAAGCAGCTCAAAGGCTATGATTAGACTGATAGAGTGGTTAGAGACATTGAAACTTTACAAGGATCCTTAAGACACACTAAGGTTTGGTTGGGTTTCAATACGCTGATGCATTGCTGATATACAGCCTCACTTCATGTTTGGGGTCTCCATGGTCAAATTCATCAATGTGTTACAGGCAATCAAGTTTGAGGATCAAGTGATCCAATTTTGATGAATGTTCCAGACTTCGAATCAGTACTAAATGATTCCTAAGAGATTTCCAGAGCTGGACGCCTTTTGTAAGCAGCGTCTCTTTCAAATGAAATGATCAGATGAGAGTCTGACTGATGATTATATAATAAGACACGCATGAAATGTTTCTCTCTGAGTCTCCTGTCACAGCAGGATCTGTTCAAGTCCACTATGACCCTGTTCTTCTAGATCTGTGTTACCTGCAAGATCTGCTCAAGTCCACTATGACCCTGTTCTTCTAGATCTGTGTTACCTGCAAGATCTGCTCAAGTCCACTATGACCCTGTTCTTCTAGATCTGTGTTACCTGCAAGATCTGCTCAAGTCCACTATGACCCTGTTCTTCTAGATCTGTGTTACCTGCAGGAAATGATCAAGTCCACTATGACCCTGCTCTTCTAGATCTGTGTTACCTGCAGGATCTGCTCAAGTCCACTATGACCCTGTTCTTCTAGATCTGTGTTACCTGCAGGATCTTTTCAAGTCCACTATGACCCTGTTCTTCTAGATCTGTGTTACCTGCAAGATCTGCTCAAGTCCACAAAGACCCTGTTCTTCTAGATCTGTGTTACCTGCAGGATCTGCTCAAGTCCACTATGACCCTGTTCTTCTAGATCTGTGTTACCTGCAGGATCTGCTCAAGTCCACTTTGACCCTGTTCTTCTAGATCTCTGTTACCTGCAGGATCTGCTCAAGTCCACTATGACCCTGTTCTTCTAGATCTGTGTTACCTGCAGGATCTGCTCAAGTCCACTATGACCCTGTTCTTCTAGATCTGTGTTACCTGCAGGAACTGCTCAAGTCCACTATGACCCTGTTCTTCTAGATCTGTGTTACCTGCAGGATCTGCTCAAGTCCACTATGACCCTGTTCTTCTAGATCTGTGTTACCTGCAGGAACTGGATGTGATCCTGTGTGTGTGAAAGCTGCTCCAGCTCAGCGTCTCTCCTCCTCAGATCATTGATCTCCTGCTCCAGTCGCTTCAGTCGTTCTTCAGCTCGACTCACTGCTTGCTTTTCCTGATCTCTGATCAGCCGTATCAGCTCAGAGCGGGTTCTCTCAATGGAGCGGATGAGCTCAGTAAAGATCCTCTCTCTGTCCTCCACTGCTGTCTGTGCAGAGCGCTGTTAGGACACACAATGATTCAGGCTTCAGTGAGTCTGAACTGAGACTGAGACACACTTCTCTTCTCCAGACTCACCTTATGAGACTTCACCGTCTCTCTCAGCTTCTGAAGATCTTTCTCTCTCTGCTGGATTCTCTGCTGGAACGTCTTCTGCGTCTCCTTCAGCTGATTCTGCAGAACAAAGATATGAAAGTGAATGTCACAGAAAACTACTGCCACTAAATCATCATGTGAACAGATGAATCCAGTAAACGTAGGGTGAGGCAGTTTAAAGGTCACTTAACTAAATTTATAACCAATGGCTGTAAGTTCAAACTCCAGAAGTGATGGTTATAATCATCGTACATGAATTATCATGAAGAATATGGACTGTTTCACATCTTAAGCGTAAGTATTATAAAATTGGAACTGATATAGAGCTTCAGCAGTGTTTCTGCTGCGTAATGAAGCTGTGGCGCTACAAAGAAAAGAAATGAAGCTATACGTGACTGAAATCATCTGGGCCTGTACTTATCAAGCTTCATAAAGTACCATTTTAGTCTCAAGTGTTGAGAATTCATGAAATTTACTCCTACTTCCAGACTTAAGTATAAAAGCAAGTTATCACATTTCTTAAAGCTAAGAATCACATTTACTCTCTCTGTAAGAAAAATGTTCTTGAAATGTTTAACGACGAGCAGTTAATCAACTGAAGTGTGTCATGAATCATCTCTAAGACTGACACTTAAGATTTAGTCCTAAAGTTCACTTAAATTACGACTGAGATGCTTGATAACTAACCTTCAAGTGCAGCTTTGAACCAAGATTTTTTTTCACTTAAGTCAATTTTTAGCAGTGATCTTGAGAGTAATTCTTAGAGGCTTGATAAATACGGGCCCTGGATTCAGTCAGATTTACTGAATAGAAACTCACCTGTTACTGCATTTAACTTGCATATTGACTGATAGAAGTATATATTTTGTCAAAGCGAGGGTAAATAGTTCACTCCATTATTTTATGTTGCTTAAAACCTGTTTTATGGAAGATTGTGTTGATTGTGTAAGGTTTACGCTGCGTTTTCAGTGAACAGTGAAACTTCTTCTTGTTCATTACTGCTGTCGTGTGCAGTGTGAACGCTGTAAGCTGTTAATATGGGTTTTAATATAAACACTTTAAACCAGAGGTCTTCAATCCTGCTCCTGGAGACCCACTCTCTTGGAAAGTTTATTTCCAACCGGCTTCAGCACACCTGCCTGCTATTTTCAAGCAGTCTTGAGGAGCTTGATTGTCCACGTCAGGTGTGTTTGAATAGGGTTGTAACTAAACTCTTCAGGATAGTGGGTCCCCAGGAACAGGGTTGAAGACCTCTGCATTAAAAACTGTTCTAAGTATCAGCAATATTTTATTTGTGTGTTGTTATAAATACCTGTTTCTCTGTCATCTGTGCTGCAGCTGATACAATGTCGTGGTTTTTATGATCATCCGTCGTACACAGCACACATATACATTTCTGATCAGTGCGACAGAAAACCTCAAGAAGCTTCTCGTGTTTCTGGCAGATCATCTCCTGCAGTCGTCCAGTGGCTTCAATCACTTTGTGTTTCTTTCCTTTAAACCAGCTCTCGTGTTGTTCGAGGTGACTCAGACAGTAAGAGTTGAGACACACCAGACAGGACTTGACGGCTTTGTATTTTCTTCCAGTACAGACGTCACACTGCACATCTCCAGCTCCAGCGTAACAGTCAGCAGATAGTTTGGTCTTCTTCAGTTTCTCCACCATTTCAGCCAGAATGGTGTTTTTCCCTAAAGCAGGTCTTGGACTGAAGGTCTGTCTGCACTGAGGGCAGCTGTAGACTCTCATCTGATCCTCCTGATCCCAGCAGCCTGTAATACAGATCTTACAGTAACTGTGTCCACACTGGATGGTCACTGGATCCTTCAGGAGATCCAGACACACTGGACACGTGAACTCATTCTGATCCACTGAAATTCTGGCTTCTGCCATGTTTCTCCTTGAATACAGAGACACAAACACACAACAGCTCTTCAGTTTCTCTTTCCCTGAACTCATGTGACTTCTGTTTCCTGGTTCTGTGTTCGAGTGACGTGTGTAAAACAGGCGTGTCTGTGAGTCTGTAAAGCAGGTTCCTCATTCCTGCTCCTGTAGAGATTAGTAAAGACGTACTTGAATGCTATTAAAGTAAATGCAAAGACCTTGAGTAGTTGATTTAGGTGCGTTTAATTCAGATCAAATCTAAACTCTGTATGAGAGTGACACTCCTGGACTAGGATTGGGGAACACTGATAAGACCAGGAGCATAGTAAGAAAGTAAATAGAGTGAGTTTTGAATAAAACACTTAGCCTGG